>SJYA01001340.1:903789-1002816 GCA_006410615.1 Neotragus moschatus
TATTCTGATCCAGTGACTCTAGAGACCAAAGGTAAGATCAGTAGCTGTTGTTCACCACGAAATAGAACTTAACATGTGAAGTTGTTCAACACTTTGTAATAGGAAACATTTCATGTGTAGTTGCCTTCCTTCCCCATCTTCATACCCCCCACCCCACCCCCTCACCCCACACACAGAATTCTCATCAGGAGGTATTATAAGATGGGAAAATTAGGACTACAGTAGTGGATTTCATTGGTTTCTCTTTTACCATAGTGTTCAGATAAGTCAGGGCCTTCCCTGCTATCTCAGACAGTAAAGCTGCCTGCAATGCAGGAGATCCAGGTTTGATTCCTGGGTCGGGAAGATCCCCTGGAGAAGGAAATGGCAGCCCACCCCAGTATTCTTGCCTGGGAAATCCCATGGACAGGGGAGCCCAGTAGGCTACAGTCCATGGGGTTGCAAACAGTTGGACATGACTGAGTGACTTTCACTTTCAGATATGTGATATAGACCAGTGATGGTATCATGTTCTCCCCTAGGTACTTAGTTTACAAATTTCAGTCTAGTATAATTATATTCTCATTGTTGAGGTTTACCCAGAGAATGGGTTATGTCTCAATAATAGGGAAGTATGTATTCAGTTTAGTTCAAATACTTTTTGTTTTTGTAAATCTTATTGTAGAAATTATTATTTATATAGTTTATTAATGTTTACAAAGCCCTCTCACAAGTCTTTTGTTTGATTATTGAAACCATCTTGAGGGATCAGTAGAACAGATGGTATTGATACCCATTTTGTATGTGAAGAAAAGGATGCTCAAATATGTAAGTTAACTGACCATGATCCCTAAAACTAGCTTGGAAAGGTGTGAACAAGAATCTTATTTACAAGTTCTCTGCCTGTCAGACAGGGGAGCCTGGTGTGCTGCACTCTGTGGGTTGCAAAAAGTCAGACATGACTTAGTGACTCAACAACAACAGAGAGTCATGTCTGACAGAAGGTTTTTCAGATGTTTACCAATTTGAAGGCCATAATGTTATAGATCTTTCTAGTCGTGAGATGATAATTGACTCAGTTTACTTCCAGAATCAGTGTCTATCCATTGTTGTTAGATAGTTGGGCCTTTGAGTATTCCACTGACCTACAGTTCATGTAGCATTTGAATAAGTTTGAATGCTAGAAGTTTGATATGATTTGGAGGCTGGTATAAAAATATTTTAGAATAAAACAAGTTCATAAGACAGCTCAAAATCATAAGAATATGATTGCATTAGAAAGATTAAAAAAGCAAAACAAAACTAAGTCAAAGTAATTTGGATTAGCAAATGTTTTTATTTGAGAACTACAGATAGCCAAGAAATGCAGTTCCTTAGAATTACTTGTTAACAAATTGAATTGAAACTGTGGTTTCTTTGGAGATTTTTACCATTTCAAAATAAAGTCATATTTACAGGTAGATAATCTTTTCTATATAACTTGAACTGTTTTCAGCCCTTGTGAGGTAAAATTGCATTATTATTAATATCCTCCTCCAAGAATATTTTATCTTTTTTTATTTCTTTTGTTCCTTTTCCTTTAATATTTAGTGACCAAACTTGCGCATAAATGTGGTGAATTTTACATTTCCATGCAAATTCTGTAGATCAGGAAAATGAATACCTGGCTTGTAGTTTCTTTGGAGCTGGGCTCTCTGATCCCATTTGCAGTGTCTAGGTCTTAACTAGTCAAATTCTTGGTCTTAGGGTTTGCAGGAAAAGACTGTTGATTCTAGTCCTTTTGAGCAGTTCTCACTATGGGGTAAACCCCCTGGGCTTGGGGTAGACTGACACTCAACCCTGAGGCCCACTGAACCTTCTAGGACCTTCTGGGAGACTCAGTAAAATGATCTCTTAAGAAGCTATGGGTCACAGGTTTTCTAAGGTTATTCCATACCACTGGAGTGGCTACTAAAGACAGCAGGAGCTCCAGAGAAAAGTCAGGTTTTTTAAAGTACCATGGGAAACAGTTGTTTACTAATTTTTTGACTTGTTGTAGCCCTTTTTGACCAACCATTAGAAATAAATATATGAGCAGAGATTTGGAGGGAAAGGGAGAAGGAGATGGAGATTAAATAGTTGAGTCCTNAGCAGGAGCTCCAGAGAAAAGTCAGGTTTTTTAAAGTACCATGGGAAACAGTTGTTTACTAATTTTTTGACTTGTTGTAGCCCTTTTTGACCAACCATTAGAAATAAATATATGAGCAGAGATTTGGAGGGAAAGGGAGAAGGAGATGGAGATTAAATAGTTGAGTCCTACCAAAACTTCATATCCTGCCACTTGTGGTGCTTGGTATAGAACATAGTGAACCTTGTTAATACCTGTCTCTCCAATGTATGTAATTTCTTCTTTTATTAAAATTACCAAAGTGATGATTTCTTATGACCAGAATTTTTTTAAAGTATATTATCTCTTCCTTGTAAAGGTAAATGATGTGATACTAGTCACCAGTTGCTTTCTAGCCTCAAATGTTAGTATCCATGATATAATTTTATAGTACAGAAAGTAGCCACCAACCCAAAGTAAACACTAAAATATATCTGTGCCTTATTTTTTTGGGTACTTTGTTTACACAGACTTTTAAAGATACGGAAAACTAATATCTGGTTTCATTATAGGGCTTATATGAGAGATAAGACTAACAGTTGAGGCCTCATTTTTGAGGACAATCTTTTTTTTAAACTTTATAGTAAAGTATTATCCTTGTTACTTAGAGAGCCTCAGTCATTTAGTTGAGGCTTCATGAAGGGACAGTGTCCAAAAAGGAAGGGAGAAAAGATTGCACCCCTGAGTTTGAAACCAATACCTTTCTGTTTGGGTGCTATGGTATTTGATAAGTCTGATCTCAAGGGGCTTGAGGGATAATACCTGTTTTTTTGCCACCCTTGAGTCTACTCTCATCTTCATCATCAAACATAGGGAATAGCTTTATGATTTCTCTTCTTTCCATAGGATTTTAACAAGCAGCTGAGTGTTGATGGCACCTTGAGTTATATCCACTGTTTCTTTCAAAAATTCAGATGCTCTCACATGTATTAACTAATAACTAATATAGAGGTTAACTCTGTTTTCTTAAGACAATTCATTCTTGGTAATATAGGATCTCAGTTTTGCATAATCCTAACTCTTCAGTACCTCCCTTTTGAGGAATTCTATTTCCATTTTTACTGGAACTGTATTATTTCTTCTTTCAGTAAGTTCATTTCTGTTTACATGCATGTTTTGAAAGCTATTAACTTTTTTGCATATAGTATGACATTTTCTGGAAGTGGTTATGGTTAGTCAATTTGTATTTAGAATGTTTTGAAATACAGTGAACAATAGGTCAGATGAATAGGTGAAATTAAAGTGCTGTTTACAAAACAGTAGAGTATAAAAGGATTCTTCATGCACTAGATAAGCATTAGGTTTTCTATTTGAATATTTTGTTGTTTGATGATGAATATTTCACAGACACACTGAACCTTTAGCTAAATCACGTATTATTCTTAAGTGAAATGGGGTATTGTAAAGCAATATTTCCTTAGTGAATACTTATAAGAAATTTAAACTTTTGGAGGGAAATATAACTAATAAGCAGATTTATTGGTAACTGTGTAGTAGATGATACCTTGCTTAAAATGCAAATTCCAGAAATTGCATATTAAATTGATACATTTCAATGATTAACCCTCAGTATCCAAAAGGAACAAGTGATCCTATGTTAAACTGATTTCCTAAATTAGCAGTTCTAAGTAAGTCTTATGAATAGTACAGATAGTTCCCCGATACCAAATAATTTGAAAAGCGTAGCTTTGTGTTGTATTTTCTTGATTTGTTTTCATTTCAGTAGCCCTTTTCCCCCATCTGTTCTTTGCCTTGTAAATCACCTTAGCTCTATCAGCTGAGTTGTTTCCCTTGCTTCTGCCATCATGGCCTATTTCTCCCTGCTTGCCTTATTTTTGAAAGTACTGAGAGTTTAAATATGAAATTATTAAATGTTAGAGCAAGAGAGTGTGTGTGCCAGGGTCTATAATTTTTTACACCACGTCACTTTCTTCTCATCCTTGATGCTACTAGCTCCTCTTTCTGTTCAGTCGTAACAATCAGCTGATGCTCTGATAATAGGAAACAAGCTACTTTGCTAATGGAGATTCCATCAGAAGGAAAAGCAGAAAGAACTGTGGCCGTGCAAGCACACTGTATTTAGCTGGAGTATAGAACAGATGTATAGAGGAGAATAGTGGGGGATAGAGTAGGAATTAGTAGCTTATGGCTTTATCATTGTAGACTTTAAATCTTAAGGTTAAGAATTGAAACTTTATATACAGTGTTGAAATCTAGTGAGTTCAAAGATAATATGATGATGGCTGTGCTTCAGAAACTAGAGATACGCTACATTAAAAATGAAATATTGTTTTGGTTAGCACTTAATTTCAGTTTGGATAACTCATCCTCCCATTTGAACCTGAGAGTTGAAGATACCTGTGTAGAGTGGGATCCTACTGGAGGAAAAGGTCAAGACAGTAAAATTAAAGGAAAAGAGAACAAGGGCAGGTAAGCTCATTTATTAAGTCTGTTATCTGGATTAAATGCTTGTACATTGATTCTTATTTGACAGTAACTAGAAATGAAATTATTAACACCAAAGTGAAAAATACAGGATTGTTTGCCAGTTCTTGAATTTGTCATTAACATTTTTCATTATTTTTTCTTAGTTTTTTTCCTAATCCTCTTCTTACTTACATCTTTTATTTAAGTATTCCATTTCTTTTCAGGTTATACCTACAGCAATTTGAACTGCTTAGAGAGACGTTCCTAGCATAATTCCTGAGTGTTAGGCTTACAGATCACCTCTTTTAGCTGAAGGTCTGCGTTGAATGACAACTTCTACCATGTACAACCCCAGTGTTGGGCCCCTGGTCAGCAACCTTGTGAACCAGAGACAGGCTTGGGACCTTGTGTTACTGTCAGACTGACTTAGGTAGTCTTAAAGTATGGAGACCTCTTTTAACAGAGATGAATTGTACTCAAACTGAAATAAGGTATAATCACTGTGAAACAGTGAATCAAAAGAAATTCCTCAGCCGACGTTTCTTCCGATTTTATTATATAAACTGTTAAATATAAGTTGTAAAGCAGTCTCTTAACAGTTGCCTATTTTTATCTGACAGTGTCCATGTTACTTCACTGAAGAAACATCCAAGGTGATGATCTATGTCTGTCTAGTTCTAGGACCTAGTCTATCTAGCTTGGCTGAATAACTTAAATTTTTCTTTAACCAATAAGCAGAACCCATTGCAGCAGCCTTCATAAGCTAAAATATTGCTTTGTGTAGACTGTCTGTATTGGTAGCTTATGTTTTGGATTTGCAGCATTATATAGCATTATGCTTCATATTTAGATTATACTGTATATGATAACAAAACAATAAGCTCTGCTTTAAGTCTTTCTTGAATTGATTTTGTTTATATGGTTTTTTTCTGCATTTACTTATACCTGGCATCTTTCTTGTTGTGCTGTATTCAATATATCTAACATTACAGCTTTGCTTTTACAAATATTTGACATGAAGCAAGTTTAAAGTGTTCTATGATTTATAATAATCATACAATTTCAAAAGTATCAAAGATAAAAAAGGTCATTACTGAAATTATTAGAACAGTGCCAGAAAGATGAATCATTTCAAATTGCACAAGTAATAATGTGCTGATTTGAAGATACCCCATATCTTTCCCAGAAACCAGAATGTGTTCTTTTTTCAAAATTATTGTCTTCTCTTTTTTCCATTTTATTTGCTTATTATTGGTGAAAGTGATTCATAGTTGGTGTATTAGAATTGTAAAATGCTGCTGGATTTGATAGGATCAGTGAAGTCTGGTCATCTGGAGATTTTTAGACTACTTATGTTTACAATTTCATCATTTTATTTCTCTTTCTCTCATCTCTTTAAGCGTATTTTGTATGTGGGCTACTTCTGGAATGTTACATACATTTATTCTTTCCATAAATATTTATTTACTGTAGGATGTCAGCTGGATATTGTGGGGTTTGTAGGGATAAACATGGTCCCTGCCTTCAAGGAATTTGCCCTAACTTATGTAGATGAGCTATCTCTATATATATAAATAATAATAATCTGAGACTAGAGATTGTGTTTAGTAGTATGTGTGAATCAGGGAGTTTGGAGGAAGAAAGATTTCCTGAGCTGCCAGATGTTGAAGCAGTCAATTAGGACAGTGAGCCAAACTGAAAGTAACAGTGCAGACTTTGTCCACTCACTGTGATAGTATATGTAAGGGGCGCAGAGGAAGGGGTGCTAGGTCGCCCAGTGTTCCGTTTTCACAGCAGAGTGGCACGGGGTGAGGGTTAGGTAAACCAGAGCAGATGGCAGATGGTAAGTATCTGTGGACTATCTCGCTGCCCAGGGAGACCAAACAAAAGCCTTCTTCTGCTTTGTGGACCTGAGGCCAAGGAAATGGGAAAGGTTAGGAGTGGGAAAGTATTGAGACAAGAGTGGAGAAAAGTGTCTTCAGACTGCTCCCCAACCCTTCCCCCTTTAAGGAGGTCTCTGAAAAGGCAGCTGGAAAGGGTCTCAGCTGAGGGCCCCCTCCCATAAATGGAACCTCTGAATACAGGTATCTAATCTAGGAATGCAGACATGCATAGGAGCATGGGGTTGCCAGGGGGATTGCAACTCCCTCCAAAACCTGCAGTGAACTCGCAGTGCACCAAGTCTGGTGAGGAGAAGGCAAGCATTTATAATTACTTCTTGTTAGGCCTGAAGGGTAATACACAGAATTTTGGCCTAGAGGTAGACTCCTCAGAAAGGTTACTTAGCCTGGTGGGATCTGGGAGACCTTCATTAGTGGATTAGTATTTAAGTTGGTTCTCAAGTAAGTGGAAGAATATGTAGCATTTGGACTTGGCAGTGAGAGAACGAGAGATGGAAGAGAAAGGTGCTGAAGCAGATTGCCTGAGTTTAAGGAACGCTTGAGCTGCTGCTTTTAGCTGGATAGTGCTGTCCAGAGGTGGGCAGCCTGGAAAGGCAGTGCTGTGTGCTTAGTGCCGGGATCCTCTGTCCATGGGGATTCTGCAGGCAAGAATACTGGAGTGGGTTGCCATGCCCTCTTCCAGGGGCTTTTCCCAACCCAGGGATCAAACTCAGGTCTTCCACATTGCAGGCAGATTCTTTACTGTCTGAGCCACCAGGGAAGTCTATGAATACTGGAGTGGGTAGCCTGTGCCTTCTCGAGGGAATCTTCCCGACCCAGGGGTCTCCTGCATTGCAGGCGGATTCTTTACCAGCTGAGCTACCCAGAAAAGTGGACCAAATCAAGAAGAACCTGAAATGCCATGCTAAGTTCTTTGTAGGTAGTAAGGAAGTACTTGAAGATTTTAGAGTGGGAGAATCAGAGTTATCTTTAACAGTGAACAAATGACTTGGGTAACAGATCATTTGAGAAGCTGATAAAACAGTCCAGATTAAAGATAACAAAGAACCTTAGTTGAGACAGTTGAGTGACTGAGGTATCTTTAAAGGGTGGAATCGTGTTTGCTTTGAGACAATAATAACTGTTGGACTTCTTGCAAAAATGTATTCAGGGTTGGAATTCTAGGGTGCTTCAATGGAAGACTTTTCCTTATTTAACTTCTCTTTGAAATTTAAATTGCCATTCTCAATATTTACATCTGTTTTTCTTTCTGCTATGCTTTCCCTTTATTTCTTTACCGCTGGTAAGTTACGAATTTTTTGTTTTATGAATGCAGCAGTTTGATATAATTGAAATGTTAATTTTTAAACATCTTCTGAGGTTTGGTCTGTTTTGAGTTTGGGGGAGTTAGTGAAAGGCCTTAATGCTGTCCAGTTTACTATATCATATAATTTGAAAAAGGGAAGTCAAGTTGTATCTTTTCCATTTTAGTAGGAGAAATGCTTTATAATACTTGATATTACTTTGTGCATGGATTTGCGTAATTGCTGGTTTTTTTTTAAGAAGAAAAGATGTAAAACAAAAATACCTACTGCTTATGAAAACAAAAAAGTTATTTAATTATGATAAATCTTAAAAAGAAAAATAGCAATTACCCAAATCCATGCACAGAATAATATCAAGTATTATAAATCATTTCTCTTCCTAAAAAAAGACTTGCTTTTAATTTAAATTTAACTGCAAGAAATATAAGTTATATAATCCATTATCTTTCTCCAGTTCTTTTTCTTCCCCTTGAGTTCTTTTTCCCCTTTTGTCTCGTCCCATTTTGGCGTTGTCTCATATTCCAACTGTGTATTATTTGTATAAGCCTTGCTGTCTCTGCATGGTATGAGTGTTTTTAGCTTGCTTTATGTTGATGACTTCTTACATGTGTTATAATTGACAACTCTGTTTAATAGTAAATAAGTCAAATAAAATTAAATGTTGCTTTTTGTGCAGCATGATTAGAAAGCTCTTCAAAGTTTCCTTTTATCTGTAATTTTAGTTTGTGAAACATGTACAAAATAGAATATTTGTTTTTCTTTTTGTTTCTGTTTATATAGAAGTGGTACCCCATCCCCTAAACGGACATCTGTAGGCTCCAGGCCACCAGCAGTAAGAGGCAGCAGAGATCGTTTTACGGGGGAATCGTACACAGTGTTGGGTAGGATAAACATAATAATTCTTCATTATCTCAGATTAAAAGCATGACAGTCACATGGGTGGACTTTCTACTCAGGGGTGGTGTGGCTGCCTGTGTATTGAATGAATATTTGCCACAATTTCTACCCCTGGAAGCCTAGTTGCTTTGGTAGGTTTTCAAATTATCTTTGTATTGATATGTTTTAAATTCTACTTCAGTTTATATAGTGCTCCACATTTACAACTCTTAAGGGGATAATAAGGAAGAAAAGTTCTGAAGCCTTTTATATTCAGAGAAGTTAGTAAACATTATAGCAGATACTCTGCATTTAGTGTCTGTGTTAACATGATCGTTCTCAATCAGACCTTTTGGTGCCATTTTGTGTGACTCTGTAAGTCATAAGAAACAGGTAAGAGTTAAATTTGCCTGCTCATCTTTTGTAGGAGACACAGCCATTGAAAGTGGACAACATTATTGGGAGGTCAAGGCCCAGAAGGATTGTAAATCCTACAGTGTGGGAGTAGCATACAAGACTTTGGGGAAATTTGACCAATTGGGAAAGACAAACACTAGTTGGTGTATCCATGTGAACAACTGGCTACAGAACACATTTGCAGCAAAACATAATAATAAAGTCAAAGCCTTGGATGTTGCTGTTCCTGAAAGAATAGGTGTATTTTGTGATTTTGATGGGGGTAAGTTTGCTGATTTTCTCCTAAGTCATTTCATCATCGTTTGTATTTCATTACTCCTCATTGTGCTTAGTTGCTCAGTCATGTCTGACTTTTTACGGCCCCATGGTCTATAGCTTGACAGACACCTCTGTCCATGGGATTCTCCAGGCAGTGGGCTGCCATGCCCTCCTCCAGGGGATCTTTGCAACCCAGGGATTGAGCCCAGGTCTCCCACGTTGTTGGCAGATTCTTTACTGTCTGAGCCACCAGAGAAGCTCATGCTTTCCTATAGTAATAATCTGTATGGAATTTCCAGTAGTATTGTGGTAAGGACGTTTTGACCTACTGGGATTTGATCACAAACATAACTTCAGGTCTGTAGTTGACTGAAAGGGCATGTGATGTCTGCTTGCAGGCCTACAAAAGCGCTCATCTATAATATACTAAGTAAGTCTGAAAAAAAAGATGTTGCTAATTTTAGTCATGAGCATTAAAATGTCTTATGCCCATTTTAATTCCTCCCTTACCTTGTTTTGTTAACTGTTAAGAGTGGTAGGGTCAGATTTTTTTGAGTGAAAATAGACCTTAGAAATTACCCAGTCCTTTTGCCACATAGTATGATTTCCTTATTACATTATCTCTGTGAGTAGTTGCCATTCCTATGCTTGAACTTTTCTGTGTGAAGCTAATGGTCTTAGAAGGCAGCCTGTTTCACTGTAGGATAAGATTTGATTAGAAGGTTTTTCTTAAGTCAATTCATTTTGTCTCTCAGTAACTTCTGAGACTCTTGCTGTTAAGTGCTGTCATTTGAAGAAACACAGAATTATGTTCCCTAATTTATATTTACATTATAATCCTTATTTGTTTAAAAACTAACATTGCTTCTCTTTCCCTGTTTTTCCAGACTGTACATTCTCTATAACATTAGCTGTTCCTTTTAATTTAATTTTTCCAAACCTTTATTATCACCTGTGGTTGTATACTGTGTCTATATATATTTTAAAGATTGATTCTCAAAGTAGAACACACAACTTCTGACCATGGTAGATTAGTGATTTGGCAGCATGATTTCTAGTAATATGACTTAACAGCATAGATCAGTATTGAGCTGCTGCTGCTGCTGAGTCACTTCAGTGGTGTCCGACTCTGTGCGACCCCATGGACTGCAGCCTACCAGGCTCCCGTCCATGGCATTTTCCAGGTGAGAGTACTGGAGTGGGGTGCCATTGCCTTCTCTGAGCTGGTAGCCACCTAATCCACTAGATCTTTTTCCATTGAGTTCTGGCACATTATCTTTTTCCTCTGATGTTAGGCAGTGTAGAGATGTTTCTTTGATGTTTCTAACTCAAATGAAGAACACTGTATTTGTCCATAAGTTTCATCTTAATAGACCTTGCCAATCTTCCCTCTTAAGATCATCTAAAAATTAAGTTGGTGTTTATCTTTAAACTTTTTGAGTTAGGTATTTGATAAGTATCTTGTCTGCTGTCATCTAAATATAAAACTTTTGTAGATGAAGTAGGGAACAAAAGTAATTCCCTAAATGCCTCACTCCAAGTTGACACTTAAAGCTAATAAAACCAAGTTTTACAGTTTTAAGTAATGTTATGTCCAAAGAGTCCCATGGAGTATCAACCTAGTTATTCAAAAAGGGAAAAAATTGACTTTGGATTGATTTATTTTTCGTGATGACATGTCATTTTTGCTGCATTTTTAAAAATTTACTCAGACTCATAAATAATTTTCCTCAGAGATAAATAGTAAATTTATTGGTATAAATTTTTTTCTTTTTAAACTACAAGATAGCATTTGCTTATCTTCTTCTGTCTCTTTTCCCATACTTTGTGATTTTTGAAAGATAAGTATAATTAAAGATACTTAAAGATTAAGTATAATTAAAGATTTCTTAAGGATAGTGAGAAGTGTAATTGTTAACCTAAAGCATAGAGTATAGAAATAAATTGTAATGTAGGATGGGATCAGATTCTGAGGGCCTTGAAAAATAATAATAAGCTAGTCTTTTTTTAGTAGTTGAAGGAGGATTTCTGTTTATTTTGGAAAACTGTAGTTATGGTAATACAGTTTTAGACATATTAGAGAATAAATGGTTAAATGTGGAAGAGGTTGAAAAATACTGAACGAGGAAGACTTTTCAAGGTGATCTTTAAGTAATATAGACAGGACCATATCTGTTCTGTTAAGTATTGTGTCATTATTGCTTGACAAGTGGTTTACATCAGTTCAGTTCAGTTTAGTCGCTCAGTCGTGCCCGACTCTTTGCAACCCCATAGACTGCAGCACACCAGGCATCCCTGTCCATCACCAACTCCTGAAGCTTACTCAAACTCATGTCCATCGAGTCAGTGATGCCAACCAACCCTCTCATCCTCTGTCATTCCCTTCTCCCACCTTCAATCTTCCCTAGCATCAGGGTCTTTTCAAATGAGTCAGTTCTTTGCATCAGGTGGCCAAAGTATTGGAGTTTCAGCTTCAACATCAGTCCTTCCAATGAATATTCAGGACTGATTTCCTTTAGGATGGACTGGTTGGATCTCCTTGCAGTCCAAGGGACTCTCAAGAGTCTTCTCCAACACCACAGTTCAAAAGCATCAATTCTTTGGCACTCAGCCTTCTTCACAGTCTAACTCTCACATTCATACATGACTACTGGAGAAACCATCACTTTGACTAGATGGAACTTTGTTGGCAATGTAATGTCTCTGCTTTTTAATATGCTGTCTAGTTTGGTCATAATTTTTTTCCAAGGAGTAAGTGTCTTAATTTTATGGCTGCAGTCAAACTCTACAGTGATTTTGGAGCCCCAAAAAATAAAGTCTGACACTGTTTCCATTGTTTCCCCATCTATTTGCCATAAAATGATGAGACCAGATGCCCTGATCTTAGTTTTCTGGATGTTGAGTTTTAAGCCAACTTTTTCACTCTCCTCTTTCACTTTCATCAAGAGACTCTTTAGTTCTTCGCTTTCTTCCATAAACATGGTGTCATCTGCATATCTGAGGTTATTGATATTTCTCCCAGCAATCTTGATTCCAGCTTGTGCTTCCTCCAGCCCGGCATTTTTCATGATGTACTCTGCATATAAGTTAAATAAGCAGGGTGACAACATACAGCCTTGACGTACTCCTTTTCCTATTTGGAACCAGTCTTTTGTTCCATGTCCAGTTCTAACTGTTGCTTCCTGATCTGTATACAGATTTCTCAAGAGGCAGGTCAGGTGGTCTGGTATTCCCATCTCTCTCAGAATTTTCCACAGTTTATTGTGATCCACACAGTCAAAGACTTTGGCATAGTCAAAAAAGCAGAAGTAGATGTTTTTCTGGAACTCTCTTGCTTTTTCGATGATCCAGCAAATGTTGGCAATTTGATCTCTGGTTCCTCTGCCTTTTCTTTACCAACTGAGCCACAAGGAAGGTATTCTCTGCCTTTCTAAATCCAGCTTGAACATCTGGAAGTTCACAGTTCACATACTGTTGAAGCCTGGTTGGAGAATTTTGAGCATGACTTTACTAGCATGTAAGATGAGTACAATTTTGCAGTAGTTTTAACATTCTTTGGCCTTGCCTTTCTTTACATAGCAAACCCTTAATAAGTATTGGTTGAGTGATTAGTGGTAAGAGAAGCCTGAGCAGTGGGGAATCAAGAAGAATGGATTTCGATGGTGTGAAAGTAGAATTCATAGGGCTTGGCTACTAAAAATGTGGATTGGAGGAAGGGACATAGAAGAACTGAAGATAACTGAGGTTCCATCCAGTGTGATCAAAAGGATGATCCTGCCATCAACACAGTAGAGAGCATAAAGGATCCTGGGGAAAGATGAGATACTAGCAGGACAGCCATGTGGCATTACTTAGCTGAAGCTAAATATTAGTTATGGCATCACAGAACTTCTGGCCACTGAATATTGCACAGAACCGTTAAGTGTTATTGCTCTTCACTAACTAGTGTATTGCTCATACACCAACTTTGTGACCACATATAGGTTGCTTGGCATTTTGAAGTAGTTTATATAAATAGTAGACATAATGTTAGTTTCTTTTCTAGTAGACACAATGTCAGTTCTTAGCTGATTTATTATGGGAACCTTATAGAGAGAAAAGATCCTGGACAAGCATCTACATTTAGAATAGGAGGAAGAGAAACAGAAGATATCCTCAGGATTAAGAAACAAACCAAGAGAATAGTCATGAGAGAAAAGTTTGAAGAAATGATGACAGTTGCAAGGATGTCCTCAGGTTGGACAGTTAGGTGGTCAGAAGGACAGTGATTTATTACATGATCATTGTTGAAAGACTGTCAGGAGACCTTAAAAAAGAACTAAAACTGAAGCAGTGATAATTATACCATGATTTTAGAGACTAGGGTCTGAGTATGGCTTTAAGTAATTAGAGGACAAAGTCTAATAGCGTAAACCTTAAATGGTGATAGGATTGAGTGGAAAGGCTGGTCATAATTTAAGAAAAAAAAGGGAAGAAGAAATAACTGTGGTTTTTACTGGACTAAGGAACCATTTGTTAAATAATGGTAAAAAAGAGAAGTCTATAGTTGAATGATTGGATAGTACCAGATTATTGGAAAGTACTATGGAGATCTTAAAAACTGGGGAAAGAAAAGTGGATTGATTTGGGCTTTTTCTTAAACATGTTTACTACCAATTTTCAAGTGAGAATTCCTAAGTCCAGTCCTCAAAGTGACAAATATTCATTTGGTTATTACTTTTATGCACGATTATATGTTAGACTTAATTAGATGTTAATTTTTTTTTTCAATAATAAATGTGACTTTTTTTCTCCTTCCCTCTAGGTCAGCTTTCTTTCTATGACGCAAACTCAAAACAGTTGTTATATTCCTTTAAGGCAAAATTTACTCAGCCAGTACTACCTGGTTTCATGGTTAGTACCTAATTTATATTTGGTTTGGCAGCTTTAAGGAGACTATCTATGCTGTCTATTTGGGGAAACACAATGTCTCATTTTTTTCTTATATTCTTCTTCCTTTCCCCAGTCTACCTCTCCTATGTCTGTGATTATATGTTTTTGGTATATTTTACTGAAGTAAGTGTTGAGACATAAAAGTCTGCAAATCATAAGCATGTAGTTTGATCAGTGTTTTCATAGGACTGCACTCATTTTTGTAACCAGGGTCTTGGTCAGGAAGTAGAACGTTGTACCCATTTCCAGCCTCTAATGGCCGTCCTCCAAAGAGATTACTGTCTTCAGTTTTAATACCATAAATTCATTTGCCTCCCTTTCAACTTTGTATAAATGGAATCGTACAATATCTTTTGGGCTCAACATACATTTGTGAGATTCATGCATATTTTTCCACGGAGTGGTAATTCACATAGTTTTATATGTATGTGTATAGTTTTTCATTGTATGACTATATCAGGATTTATTCACACATTCTAATTTAGTTGACTACTTGAATGCTTTCCCATTGGAGACATTTACAAATAGAACTTCTATAAATATTCTTGTTAATGTCATGCAAGGTTGCAGAGATTTTTTTTTTTTTTTTNGTCATAATTTTTTTCCAAGGAGTAAGTGTCTTAATTTTATGGCTGCAGTCAAACTCTACAGTGATTTTGGAGCCCCAAAAAATAAAGTCTGACACTGTTTCCATTGTTTCCCCATCTATTTGCCATGAAATGATGAGACCAGATGCCCTGATCTTAGTTTTCTGGATGTTGAGTTTTAAGCCAACTTTTTCACTCTCCTCTTTCACTTTCATCAAGAGACTCTTTAGTTCTTCGCTTTCTTCCATAAACATGGTGTCATCTGCATATCTGAGGTTATTGATATTTCTCCCAGCAATCTTGATTCCAGCTTGTGCTTCCTCCAGCCCGGCATTTTTCATGATGTACTCTGCATATAAGTTAAATAAGCAGGGTGACAACATACAGCCTTGACGTACTCCTTTTCCTATTTGGAACCAGTCTTTTGTTCCATGTCCAGTTCTAACTGTTGCTTCCTGATCTGTATACAGATTTCTCAAGAGGCAGGTCAGGTGGTCTGGTATTCCCATCTCTCTCAGAATTTTCCACAGTTTATTGTGATCCACACAGTCAAAGACTTTGGCATAGTCAAAAAAGCAGAAGTAGATGTTTTTCTGGAACTCTCTTGCTTTTTCGATGATCCAGCAAATGTTGGCAATTTGATCTCTGGTTCCTCTGCCTTTTCTTTACCAACTGAGCCACAAGGAAGGTATTCTCTGCCTTTCTAAATCCAGCTTGAACATCTGGAAGTTCACAGTTCACATACTGTTGAAGCCTGGTTGGAGAATTTTGAGCATGACTTTACTAGCATGTAAGATGAGTACAATTTTGCAGTAGTTTTAACATTCTTTGGCCTTGCCTTTCTTTACATAGCAAACCCTTAATAAGTATTGGTTGAGTGATTAGTGGTAAGAGAAGCCTGAGCAGTGGGGAATCAAGAAGAATGGATTTCGATGGTGTGAAAGTAGAATTCATAGGGCTTGGCTACTAAAAATGTGGATTGGAGGAAGGGACATAGAAGAACTGAAGATAACTGAGGTTCCATCCAGTGTGATCAAAAGGATGATCCTGCCATCAACACAGTAGAGAGCATAAAGGATCCTGGGGAAAGATGAGATACTAGCAGGACAGCCATGTGGCATTACTTAGCTGAAGCTAAATATTAGTTATGGCATCACAGAACTTCTGGCCACTGAATATTGCACAGAACCGTTAAGTGTTATTGCTCTTCACTAACTAGTGTATTGCTCATACACCAACTTTGTGACCACATATAGGTTGCTTGGCATTTTGAAGTAGTTTATATAAATAGTAGACATAATGTTAGTTTCTTTTCTAGTAGACACAATGTCAGTTCTTAGCTGATTTATTATGGGAACCTTATAGAGAGAAAAGATCCTGGACAAGCATCTACATTTAGAATAGGAGGAAGAGAAACAGAAGATATCCTCAGGATTAAGAAACAAACCAAGAGAATAGTCATGAGAGAAAAGTTTGAAGAAATGATGACAGTTGCAAGGATGTCCTCAGGTTGGACAGTTAGGTGGTCAGAAGGACAGTGATTTATTACATGATCATTGTTGAAAGACTGTCAGGAGACCTTAAAAAAGAACTAAAACTGAAGCAGTGATAATTATACCATGATTTTAGAGACTAGGGTCTGAGTATGGCTTTAAGTAATTAGAGGACAAAGTCTAATAGCGTAAACCTTAAATGGTGATAGGATTGAGTGGAAAGGCTGGTCATAATTTAAGAAAAAAAAGGGAAGAAGAAATAACTGTGGTTTTTACTGGACTAAGGAACCATTTGTTAAATAATGGTAAAAAAGAGAAGTCTATAGTTGAATGATTGGATAGTACCAGATTATTGGAAAGTACTATGGAGATCTTAAAAACTGGGGAAAGAAAAGTGGATTGATTTGGGCTTTTTCTTAAACATGTTTACTACCAATTTTCAAGTGAGAATTCCTAAGTCCAGTCCTCAAAGTGACAAATATTCATTTGGTTATTACTTTTATGCACGATTATATGTTAGACTTAATTAGATGTTAATTTTTTTTTTCAATAATAAATGTGACTTTTTTTCTCCTTCCCTCTAGGTCAGCTTTCTTTCTATGACGCAAACTCAAAACAGTTGTTATATTCCTTTAAGGCAAAATTTACTCAGCCAGTACTACCTGGTTTCATGGTTAGTACCTAATTTATATTTGG
Source organism: Neotragus moschatus (assembly GCA_006410615.1). NCBI lineage: Eukaryota > Metazoa > Chordata > Mammalia > Artiodactyla > Bovidae > Neotragus > Neotragus moschatus. The sequence continues at coordinate 920,806 of SJYA01001340.1, forward strand.
TTTGGCAGCTTTAAGGAGACTATCTATGCTGTCTATTTGGGGAAACACAATGTCTCATTTTTTTCTTATATTCTTCTTCCTTTCCCCAGTCTACCTCTCCTATGTCTGTGATTATATGTTTTTGGTATATTTTACTGAAGTAAGTGTTGAGACATAAAAGTCTGCAAATCATAAGCATGTAGTTTGATCAGTGTTTTCATAGGACTGCACTCATTTTTGTAACCAGGGTCTTGGTCAGGAAGTAGAACGTTGTACCCATTTCCAGCCTCTAATGGCCGTCCTCCAAAGAGATTACTGTCTTCAGTTTTAATACCATAAATTCATTTGCCTCCCTTTCAACTTTGTATAAATGGAATCGTACAATATCTTTTGGGCTCAACATACATTTGTGAGATTCATGCATATTTTTCCACGGAGTGGTAATTCACATAGTTTTATATGTATGTGTATAGTTTTTCATTGTATGACTATATCAGGATTTATTCACACATTCTAATTTAGTTGACTACTTGAATGCTTTCCCATTGGAGACATTTACAAATAGAACTTCTATAAATATTCTTGTTAATGTCATGCAAGGTTGCAGAGATTTTTTTTTTTTTTTTTCCATCTCAGGTGTACATGAGTTCCCAATCTTGAACCCCCCCCAGAGATATTTTGTTTGTTTGTTTTTTTCTTGTAACTTTATAATTAAAAAGTTTTACATTTAGGTCTTGATCCATTTTGAGTTAATTTTTATATGTGATACAGAGTATAGTTGAAGATCTGTTTTTTGCATATGGATATCCATCTGTTCCAGTGCCACTTTATGAAAAAGCCTAACCTTTCTGCATTGATCTGCTCTTCCACTTTTGTGCTAGATATTTTGAGTAAATATTTCTGTAAATCACTTAATTTTCAATAAAATAATATGATAGTTTCATAATCAGAGTAGCGTTTGTATTTCTAAAATTTATTTTTTATTGAAATACAGTTGATTTACAATGTTGTATTAATTTCTTCTGTACAACACAGTGACTCAGGTATACACACATAAAGTTCTTTTTTCCTTGACGAAGCTGTTTGCAGGATCTTAGTTCCCTGACCAGGGGTTGCATCTGGGCTCTGGCAGTGAAAGCACTGAGTCCTAACCACTGGATCGCCAGGGAATTCCTCTATACACTCTTTTTTATATTCTTTTCCATTATGGTTATCCCAGGATATTGGATATAGTTCCCTGTCTATACTCTAGGATCTTGTTTATCTGTTCTCTATGTAATAGTTTGCATCTACCCCAGACTCCCAGTCTACCCCTTCCCTAACCACATCCCCCTTGGCAGCCATGAGTGTGTTCTCTCTATCTGTGACTCTGTTTCTGTTTCATAGATAGATTCATTTGTACCACATTTTCTTGTATTTTAAGAGTTATCATTACTGAACCTTAAAGTTTAAAAATTTTGGAATGTTAATTATATAGCCATGCCTTTCACAGTCTGCAAATTCTTTGTAACTATACTATGATTACTGAGTAAATATTGAATACTTAGGATATAGTTGAAGGTGGGAATACATAAAAAATTTCTAGAATCTCCCTTGCTTTAATTTAAGCTTGTCTTCTACGTACATAGCAGTTGATGATAGTTTAAATGATTCATATTTTCACATTTTAATTCTCTTGACTCTATTCCATATCAGTTATCATTTACTTTACTGAATGATAGCTGCTTTGTTCAACACAAATGAAGCAGTTTTATCTTTCATAAACTCATTCACATTTATGATAATAGGATATGGCAAGTGTATTTGGATATTGGCATTTGTGTTTTTCTCAGATTATCTTAGAGAATTATAAAAGGGTTCTTACTGTTAACAAGTTAGGGAAGAAGCTAATGGGATTACTCTGTTAACAGAGGGGTGTTAGATTCCTATAGTTTCACAACCCATTATCAAAATCCAAGGCAGTAATTGGGATGAGAAAGATGAGTCTTTGTGTACTTCTCTTGGTTGTGAACTTATCAGTAATGGTAGTATCTTTTGGCTAAATTAATCCAATTTAGTCTCTAAATTTCTACAGCCCTATTTCCCTCTCGTGTGTAGCTCCAGTGAATTCTGCTGTCATAAGACTTCCTTTGGCCAATATGGTTCTAAAAGACCCCTGAGTTAGCCTTTCTACTTCCCCTCAGTTCACATACGAAGGTTTCCAGTTTGGAATTTGATGACGTTCCCTTGTGTTCAGTTATTTTTGCCTTTCAGATGGAAAAATGTCAGGATCCTGTAAGTTTTCCCTTGGTTTGAAGTCTGACTGCAGCTTTGTTTCTGTCCTTCCTTAGGTTTGGTGCGGTGGACTTTCTTTGAGTACTGGGATGCAGGTTCCAAGTGCTGTGAGGACTCTTCAGAAAAATGAAAATGGAGTGACTGGCTCCACTAGCAGCTTAAACAATATTACTCAGTAATGCCTACTCAGAATATGTTTATCTTCCCCCACCCCTTTTTGATTGGGTGGCCTTTTCCGTGCAGTTACTAATCGCAGCAGTTTACAAGTGGTGGAAGTCAGGTTTGCTACCTTCTGCTCTAAGGTCTTGAATCTGTTCGCATCAGGCATCTAGTAGGAAGCATTCACAGGAGCCTGCTGTGGGGTATCAGAGAAGCAAGCAGACATCTAGCAAGAAACGGATGTTTTGAAGAGTAAATGGGAAAAAAAGGCAGTGTTTAAGTAGTTACATAGAAACTCGTTTTTGTGTTTCTTGGATTACTTTGACTATTCTAAAATGTTTAGTTATATATGGTAGCCCTAGGACCCGAGGGAAAAGCATTTAAATCTTTCCTCTATACATTCCCTTTTTTTAATGTCATCACTACCTATTATTTAATTCTTACACTGAAGCTTTAAAACTGTACAATCTTCCATGGTTTTCTAAAAGCTGAAAAAATTGATTGGGCATGCTAGAAAGGTTTCTTAGAGTAGTTTATTTTTCTCCTTTTATAAATAAGTTGAGGTTCGCTAAATGACTGTCTTTTGTTTTTCAACTAGATTGTATATCATTTTCTTCTTTCCAAATATTGTGACATTTCTCTCACCGTTTATAACTCAAAATAGAGAGTGGACAGGAAGTGTTTCTAGATATAATAGCTTTAAATTGCCCAAATTTCAGTTTTTTACCTGCTGCAAAGGGATATTCTTTACACATTATCCTGTTTAATTAGACTTCTTTACATTATTTTGAATGATGGGTAATATTTTTTAAAGCTTTATATTTTCTGATTTTTTTGTCTAGTTTAATAGAAACTTTTAATAGTTTTGATAAAATTCCCACTTGAATTTGGTGTAATAACTGGTAATAATTATGCTTATTTTTAATATTTTTAGTAAGGTAAAAGATCATTAAAGCTATATAGAAAGTAGAAAAAGCTACCTATTCAAGTTTTATCTATAAGGAGTAGGTTATAAAGGGAGGTGCCTAAAACTATTCTTTACTGAAGTCATCTATATCTGCTTTTTAATAAGATGGAATGGTTAAAAACAAGAGTTTTGAAAAAACTATGTATCTGACTTATTTGGCACATGAATTTTTCAGACATACCTATTCAGAGGTTATTTTTCTCTCAGTCTTTTTGCTACTTCATTTGCTTTCTAAAGGATCATAATTCTTCAAAAAAAAAATCAACATAGAGTGATCTTTACCATACTTAGGGAAGATGTGTTAAACCATGAGTAACACCCATGATTATTGAGCAAAGCATTTATATTTTTTAAGTTGATTAAAATTTGTAACAAGTTCTTTGAGCCAAATTGAAAGTTGTCATTACAGTATTTGAGAATTCCTTGAGCATTTTCAAGAGGTCTGGGTTTGTATATTCCTTAATTTTTGAAGCTGTTACTTCTCACGTTGACTTTCTTCCATTCATATTTCAAGTAAATTGTCTTGTGATACCTTTCTCCCTAGACATGACCATTGCTGTATACATTTTAGTTACTTCCTATAGAAAGACTTGTGGGATAGGAACAGCTCAGTCTCTCTTAAAGTTTATTATTTACTGATGGGATGTTTTGTTCCTTGTAAAACAGATCTAATGAGGAATTTTATTCAAACTGGGTATTCATTTTTCCAGAGGAGAGTCATATCTATACCGTTGTCTGACAACGTATTCTAAAAACCATAACGCAGTTTAGAGTATGATGTTGTCAGTAGATATTGTTTTCATTCTCCAAATAAGTATAATTTTGATTTTTGTTTTTCCTAGAGATTTTGAAAGAAATTTTTGGATGTCCTGTTCTCTGCAGCAGGGTTATTGCAGGACCTAAGGAAACAGGAGGTTATAATTCTCTCTCAGAGTTAAGTTCAGTTAAACCTGAAAGCAGTAAGTTAGTGGTGGAGCTGCTTTATGTGAACAGTCATGTATATTTTAACAAAAATGACACTGAAAAAGCCAGAAGTTCTTGTATAAAAACTTTTACTATTATGTCTGTATAATTATATCTTGTTTTTAATTTTAAGTGCCTTCTTCCTCTTAAGCATGCTCTCCATGCTCCATGCATAGTCAACTGATATTTAAACCAGAGACCATTATGTAATACTGGTGAGGAGTTCTATTGCAGGGGCATGAGGAAAGGAAAATATTAGTCAGGGGCTGGAGGAGTGCATATGCTTCTTGTGTGTGCTCATCCCATCATTTGAAACCCTTCATATAAAATATTCTATTATCATTGGGAAAAATTCATTTGAAGTAATACTTTTATACTTCAAAATAAGAATCTGGGGTTTCCCTCTTACTATGCTTCTTCTTAAAGGTCCCCCCTCCCAAAAAAACAAAAACAAAATGTGTGGACTTTTAGCTTAATTCATTTAAGTTTATTTGTGTTAAGTTAAATTGGAGGAAGTTTGTCATTCTCATTTTCAAACTAGAAAATAATAACTATAGTGCCTATTTACATCATCTCAAATTAAGGTAACTGTTAACTTGACACAATATATGACATTCTCATTAACATTGGAATTAAAAAATATTGAGATTTTTTTGCTCAATTGAAGACATGAAAAGTTGGTATACTCTTTAAAATATATATTTTTTTTACTCTTTGTTTTGACAGGTCAAACATGATTGCTTTCTACAAAAGAAATGCATGAGAGGTTGATGGTAGTAGATATACCACAGGTGTAAAAAGTTATGTTTTATAAAAATATACACTTAGTATTGCCTTTCTCTTTTAGCAGTCGAATCTCAAACCAGTTGTAGTAAACTGGATAAAAAATGAAGGAGTTGCCTTAAGCACTTTAGAAAAAAATTTTTTTACATTTCGTTTTGACTCTTTGGACTGACTGTCACATACATCTTTAACTTTTCGTAAATATGTACATACCAAATATTTACTAAGTGCACATAGAAATTTAATATACAGTAATTCTTTGAATGTTCCAGGTATAGGTAGACAATTTGAAAGTATTAAAGGTGTGCCTGTCTGTACAGGGGTTTAACTGTTGGAATCCGTACTATTTTGACAAACCATGAACTGCTGCTGTACAGCTAGACTTCACCGAATTTGTTCTCCAGTCATTTTCCCCCATATTGTCATCTGAAGAGACGTACTGGCTTGGTTTTATTTACTCACTTATGAAATTAAAGTATGTGCAGTATTATGTATAATTTGAATTTTTGTGCTGATCTTCAGTGATATAAAGAAGAAAATGATTTAGTTAGGCTAAGGTACTCTTATTTCATGACTTACCCAGAATGNGTTCTCCAGTCATTTTCCCCCATATTGTCATCTGAAGAGACGTACTGGCTTGGTTTTATTTACTCACTTATGAAATTAAAGTATGTGCAGTATTATGTATAATTTGAATTTTTGTGCTGATCTTCAGTGATATAAAGAAGAAAATGATTTAGTTAGGCTAAGGTACTCTTATTTCATGACTTACCCAGAATGATTGGTTTTCCTATATATACTTTAAATCACATAAAATTATTAAGTTACTTAGTGTCTTTTGGAAACATATGGGGAAAACTGGAAAAGGATATATATGAAAAATGATTATTTCAAAGTATTCATTTTAGAAGGGACAGTGTAGACTTCCATAAAATATGTGAATCTGAGCTAAACAGACTAAGGAGTATATTTAAAAATCATCATGATAATTCTTTTGGAGAAAACTCCGTATTTGTAAGATCAGTATTCATTCCTTTGTTAATTCTTGTAACAAATATTTAAGTCTGGGATGGCAGTCATACTTTCTATTCAGATTTCCTAAATTTGTGAAGTTTGATTTTCTGTGTGTACAATACTTTTGCTGCTTTTAAGAGATATGACAAAGTTTGCATCCTAAAAACAGTGTTTTTGCTAATCAGTCAGAAATTTTAAAAAGTAAATGTTAAGAGTTTATAAAAAATTATAATTAACTGCATGTAAAATAGTTCACCTATATGTAGTCATGTTTCTGAAAAAGTTTCTTCCTTGATTTTATTTTTACACTGAATATATTATTTTAGGGAAGTGAATGGTCAGCATAAATAACCATCAAGTTATTTGTTATTTTAAATTTATATTTCATAATGCCAGTGCTGGAGCATTTATAAGTGATCACGAATTTTCCTTAATCATTGTAGAAAGATTACCTCGTAGTCAGTATAGTTTTAGTTTTGTGTGTATCTTACAGTATTCATATTATGCAAATACTTGTGATCCTGATGTCACATATGATAGCTTTGTTACCTGGAATATTTGATTAATGTAAATAAGCTTTTTGAGTAATTTGGAGGTTAACTGGATCACACATGGTATATGTTTTTGTTGAAAATATATTGTTGGGTATGCCATATAAAGGTTAGTATTGACTTATAAATATCAGAGATTACCATAGTACTTTTCTCCTCAGACTACTCACATTCAAGTTAAAACAGTATTTGTTATTTCTGAGTCAGTATAAGGTACTGACTTTTGATTTGTAATCATTTGAGCTGTGTTAGTTTAAATTGATATATTTTCTTAATGGTACCCAATCAATATATGTTGGTTCTTGGGGATGAACATGCAGAGGATTTCACAGTATGTAGGACAGCCCGTAGGTGAATGTGTTTGCTTTGCCTTGGAGCTACTTAAGTTTATTGTAAGTGATTGATAAAAGATATTTTTGTTAGTGTTAGAACATTTTGGAGAGCTTAAGGGTTATGAGAATAATTTTTTTTTTTTTTTTAACATTTCCAAAATCTCTAAGATACCAAAGCATTGCGTCTAATTTACCTTTTAGGGGAGACTCTTTAAAATCAAATTTATAACTAATTCATACAATAAGATATATAATAGCTAAAGTTTTGAAATGATTTGTACTAAAAACCACTAGTCTTTAAATTTTCTAGATATAAGAAAAATATTTTGGTTCAATTTCCTTTAAAGTATGTAAAATTAATCACCTTAGCTCTACCATATACTATATCTGTGATCTCTACATAATCACTTATCATCTTTGGGCTTCCATTGCCTTACATAAAGGCAATGTAACTTGCCTTTACAGTGGTGTAACTTGTTCAGCCTACCTCACAGGGCTGTTGTGAGGAATAAAATGAAATGGAGTATATGAAATAGATTCAACCACAGTAAAATGCTATGTAAATGTGAAGTATTACTTTTAGTTAATAATGGACTTAAGTGTTTGGATACCTCTAGATGCCATTTACTTTGATAAAGCATGTGTTTAAAGTGGTATCACCAGGACATGAAACCTGATTTTTTTTTTTAAAGCCTGATTAAAATATCCTTTAACATTTTTAGTTTATGCATGACTTGTGGCCTTTTTGTTTTTTCTCATCAAGGTGTATTCTATATCAAGACTTCTAGAACTGTGAAATGTGAAATTTCTCCCGTAGCATTAACGTGTGTCAGAGTAGAATAGTAGCATGAATGATTTAAGCTGTGTTTCCATCCAGGCATTTGCACTTTCATGACTGCCCAATGCCACTTGCAAAGACTGAATTTGGCCTAAATAATTCTTTGCAGAATACCAGCTTTGGAATGGTTCAACAGTTTGTTGTCTTTGGATAGATGATATAAGGTGTACGTGACCATTTAAAACAGTTGATAACTTTTGTTGCATTATCATTTTTAAAAACACAATGACACATTTCAAAACTCTGTTAACCTGGATATCATTTATTATCTCTCCTAACAACTTGTTTTGCTTTAAACTGAATTAAGTGGCTTACAAATTATCTTGATCCACAGATTATTTGGTTTTTCTATCATCTGGACATGATTTTGCTATGCAGTTCTGGTAATAGAAATTCTAATTCCTCAGGTTTAACGTTTAAGTTAAAGATGAAGAACATTAATGAACTACTTACAATGTACGCAGTGCTGAAAACTGGTGTTTTATAATAAGCATTTTGCCTCATTTTTTTGGAAACAAGACAAAGCTTTTAAAATGGTTTTTGAAATTTCAAAATAGAGTATTCAAGATAGAGTAACTTGTATGTTGAAATGATTTTATGTTCTGTATAGAATAACCAAATTCCTAAAAAAGCACTTGGAATATCTCATCTAAAAATTAAACTTTTTTTTTCTTGCTTTCTTTTGCTTCAGTTCTTGCATTTTATCCACTCTTATTAAATATCTACAGTGTGCTGTTAAGCATGAGAGATAAAAAAGCCATTAGGAATTTTGCCTCCGAAGGTGTTTTTATTTTAGAGCAGTGCTATTCAACGCAATTGTTTGTGATGACGGAACGTTCTGTAACCTAGGCTGTCCAACACAGTAAGCCACTTGCCACAGCCAGCTGTTGAGCACTTTAAATGTGTATAGCTAGCTTAACTAGGGAACTAAAGTTTTCATTGTAACTTAAATGTAAAGAGCCCCATCTTGCTAGTATTAATACCTGCTACTTGTACAGTGCGGCTATAGATGCTGTGAGTAACTATTATATAAACCAGGAACTTAGTTTCTGTCTTTGGAAGTTGTCACATCTCGGATTACATTTTGGTAGCTAAGACAGAATCAGAAGCTAAGATTTTTTAAATTTATATTCTAACTTGAAACCAGTTTGGGAGATAAAATAAAACCAGTCAATGACCAGACAAGGCTGGAGCTCTTGTAACTCAGATCATTTTTACCAAGAGAAGAATGAAGAGATACTAGATAGTTTTGAGTCACAGGGAGAAGAGTGTGACAAAGATACTGAGAAACCAATATCTTCATACAGAAAATGTTTTCCAAGGATGATTTCTTTGGCCAAATATACAATTTATGGGTTTCATAAAGTTTTCAAATTAATTTAAAGATGGAGTTTGAATGGGTGCAGCGTTTCTGGAGAACAAATAATATCAAGGTGTTCAGTCGCTCAGTCGTATCCGAATCGGCGACCCCATGAATCGCAGCACGCCAGGCCTCTCTGTCCATCACCAGCTCCTGGAGTTCACTCAAACTAATGTGCATTGAACTGGTGATGCCATCTAGCCATCTCATCCTCTGTCGTTCCCTTCTCCTCCTGTCCCTAATCCCTCCCAGCAACAGGATCTTTTCCAATGAGTCAGCTCTTCGCATGAGGTGACCTCATTGGAGTTTCAGCTTCAGCATCAGTCCTTCCAGTGAACACCTAGGACTTATCTCCTTTAGGATGGACCGGTTGGATCTCCTTGCAGACCACAGGACCCACAAGAGTCCTCTCCAACACCACAGTTCAAAAGCATCAATTCTTCGGCACTCAGCTTTCTTCACAGTCCAAGTCTCACATCCATACGTGACCACTGGAAAAACCATAGCCTTGACTAGATGGACCTTTGTTGGCAAAGTAATATCTCTGCTTTTGAACATGCTATCTGGTTTGGTCATAACTTCCCTTCCAAGGAGTAAGTGTCTTTTGATTTCATGGCTGCACTTACCATCTGCAGTGATTTTGGAGCCCAAAAAAATAAAGTCTAACACTGTTTCCACTCTTTCCCATCTATTTGCCATGAAGGGATATGACCAGATGCCATGATCTTCATTTTCTGAATGCTGAGCTTTAAGCCAACTTTTCACTCTCCTCTTTCCCTTTTTCAAGAGACTTTAGTTCCTCTTTGCTTTCTGCCATAAGGGTGGTGTCATCTGCATATCTGAGGTTATTGATATTTCTCCTGACAATCTTGATTCCAGCTTGTGCTTCTTCCAGCCCAGCATTTCTCATGATGTACTCTGCATGTAAGTTAAATAAGGAGGGTGACAATATCCAGCCTTGATGTACTCCTTTTCCTATTTGGAACCAGTCTGTTGTTCCATGTCTAGTTCTAACTGTTGCTTCCTGACCTGTATGCAGGTTTCTCAAGAGGCAGGTCAGGTGGTCTGGTATTCCCATCTCTTTCAGAATTTTCCACAGTTTATTGTGATCCACACAGTCTTCAGTGACAGATAAATCTGAACTCAGAACCATGATATGGGTCAGCTCCATAGTCATTCCGTCCATTGCCCTGAGTAAAAAGACAATGACAGCTATAATACATAGACCTGTGGGTGATGCTTATTCCTCTGCTAGCCCAAGGTCAGAGCAGACAGCCGGAAGTGACCTGACACTGAGTGTCTCCTCTGTGGATACAGACATAGCTATTACCACCTCCAGAGCCTACATTATTTCAGCCTCGGACTTCCAGTAGACCAGAAGACTCAACCACTATCAACCTTATCAGTATTGCAAGAGAGACTGCTGGCTATCTTCTCTTCAATGGGGCCAAAGTCTGAGTCCATCACAGGACAGGAGACCACTGAAACTACATCTCCACCTGGGGCCCTTTCTGTGACATCATTTCCTACAGAGCTAACAATCGAGGGTGGGGACCTCACTCAGGAGGTCATCACCTCCAGCCCCAAGGGAGGAGGTCAGTTTCACCTTTAATGCCTACCCCACAGAGGAGCCTTCAAAACCCACACAGCACCCAAGCACCAGGGACTTCTCCATGGACTTTCACAGGCACAGCTGGCCACTTATATGATTTTCCTGAGGTCAATAATACAGGAAGAACATCATCGTCCTTAGCAACAGCCCAGCAACAGGATCTACCCATATTCTTCAATTTTCACTGGAATGATTCTGGGTGCTCTATAGTCCCCTTGTTCAGATAAAAATCACTGACCTCAGCACAAGACTAGAAGGCTTAAGTCCAAGGAACATAAGCACATCTGCTCCCACTGCAATTTTTCCTGATGACCAGGAGGTGAGCGCTCTGAGATTTCAGGTACAAACTCGACTCCCCAAGGATCTGAAATAACAGCCCTCCCAGTTTCATTACTTCTCTTGAGCCGCCAAGCACACAGACTGACATAATGGCTCCCCTCCAGCCTTTATGCCTCATGTCTCCACTTTGGATTTGGCTCCTAGAAGATCTGTGTCTTCAGCGTCTGTAATAGGTTCAGTTCATGTTAGAACCACAAGATCTCAAGGAGTCACCTGAGTCCAGTGATAACTCACCTATCTCATTGCTGCCATTCCCTCCAAGGACCANCCCCTCCAGCCTTTATGCCTCATGTCTCCACTTTGGATTTGGCTCCTAGAAGATCTGTGTCTTCAGCGTCTGTAATAGGTTCAGTTCATGTTAGAACCACAAGATCTCAAGGAGTCACCTGAGTCCAGTGATAACTCACCTATCTCATTGCTGCCATTCCCTCCAAGGACCATGACAGATGGGGTCACATTGCCTCAGACAGTCAGTAGCACCAAAGTGTCCATCAACAGAGATCCTGTGCTTACCAGTGGAGAGCCAGAGCAGAGCTCCATGCCCTCGCCCATCATGACTTCTATATCTTCGAGACAGAAGTCCACAGTTTCAGTGACTCTTCCTGGAGAGATCACATCTCCAGGGAGAACCCTAACCCTCAATTCAAGTGCCCAGGGACAGAGCCTAGGGGCTCCTATCTTGGAGATGACAGATCCATCCATCTCTAGAAGTGAAGTACAGACAACTTTGACCACACAACTGACCACAGAAATAGCATCAGTCTCTTCCATCTCCCTGGAGACAATCAATGAGTTCCCTCACTTTCCTGGACCACTGAAGACCACAGAGCTTGTGGGCACAAGCATGGAATCTGGGGTCAAGAAATCTCCAACTTTGATCAGTAGTTCACATGATAGACTGGCCATTTCCAAGACCACCCCAGACACAGAGATGAATCATTTGACAGAAGCAGCAGTGACCCCTCATCAGGCTATCAGTCCTGGTTCTGAGCCACGTTCCTCTGCGCTTGCACACTCAGTGTCTCACAAGACCATTTCTTCAGTGGTTACTACATCCACTGTGGAGACCACCAACCTGTCTCAGACATTTTCCACTTATCCTGTGTCTACCGGGACTCAGGAAGAACCTGTTTCCACTGAAACCTCTGGGCCAAGGGAGACCTACTCGNTGGTCAACAAAAGAGTTTGAAATGCAGTACTTGGATGCAATCTGAAAAACAACAGAATGATCTCTGTTCGTTTCCAAGGCAAACCATTCAATATCACAATGATCCAAGCCTATACCCCAACCAATAACGCTGAAGAATCTGAAGTTGAACGGTTCTATGAAGACCTATAAGATCTTTTAGAACACTCCCCACCCCCCCCGCCACACACACACACACACACACAAAGATCAAGGTATTAAATACATATATAAGGAGTATTCCTGCAATGGTAAGGAGTCTTCCTTCAGCGCAGGAGACCTGGGTTTGATCCTTGGGTTGGGAAGATCCGTTGGAGAAGGAAATGGCAGCCCACTCCAGGATTCTTGCCTGGAAAATCCCATGAAGAGCCTGGCAGGCTACAGTCCACGGGGTTGCAAAGAGTTGGACAGGACTGAGTTGGACTTGGCTTTCACTTGAAACGTTTAATTCCATTTCTAGGTATTTCTGTTACATATACAGTAACAATGTTGCTAGTGGTAAAGAACCTGCCTGCCAATGCAGGAGACTTAAGAGATGTGGGTTCAATCTATGGGTTAGGAAGATCCCCTGGAGGAGGACATGGCAAACCACTTCAGTATTCTTGCTTGGAGAATCCCATGAATGGAGGAGCCTGGCAGGCGAAGGTTCATGTGGTGACAAAAGAGTTGGACATGACTGAAGTCAGCATGCATACACACACGCATGTTGCAGCATTATGATAGCAAAACACAACCTAATTTTTAACAGTGCACTACCATGGTTGGAGAAGGAAAAGGCACCCCACTCTGGTGCTGTTGCCTGGAAAGTCCCATGAACAGAGAAGCCTGGTAGGCTACAGTCCATAGGGTCACAAAGAGTCGGACACGACTGAGCAACTTCACTTTCGCTATGATTCTGATGGATTCTCTTTTCTATGTCACTGCACAAGTTGTAAACTTGTGTAGATATATTCTGCATGCCCCCTCCAAAAATGTTATATAAACCATTTTTGGAATTGGCTTCCTCAATTAGAGAAACTTTTCCTTGATATACGAGTCCTAATGTGCCTGACTGGATCTCTGGGACAAGAACTCAGGAGATTGTGTACATTCCACTTTTTTGTTCAACTGTCCGTTATTACACCTCATTTTACTTTTACACTGCATGGTACTAGTAGTATGTTTATGCCCATTTTGCACAAGGTCGTGGGATTAGATAGTACCTCCAGGTAACCCTACACAGCTGATACTGTTGTAAATGGTAGGGTTTTCATGATACCATGAAATGGAAAGAGCAAGCCCATCAGTATATATAGCATGATACCATAGGGTTGGGCATATACACTGAGACTGGGGCAAGAAAGGGGTCCCTGCCCTGATCCTCAATCTCAGGCTGTACCTTTCCACAGAATGAACAAGTGAAGCTGGTGAAGAATTGTGTCCACTCCTAGTCTATGTTCCACTACCCACTATGAATGCAACAGCCAGGATCCCATAATCCCCTGTCCCACCAGCCCAAAGCTGGCTTCCATAACACATGCAGGCCTCTTCCCCGATCCATCCTGAAGACATTCTGCACTACAGACATACACCACTAGACTCCAGGGAGGCAGTTCAGGAGTTTGGATCTGCAGACTGGGGTGTCCACTTTCATGCTACCAGGACCCTTGGGCAAGCTGCAGCTAGAGACTGAAAGGAAACAGCCCCCGGGGTCTTCAGGGAGAACAGGCTGACCTGGTTTTCCTGTTGTCGCTTTCCAGCACATGTCTGAGAATTCAATCTTGAACCTAAATTTCTGTCCCTTGAGAAAAAATCTTTATCAAGATAGAAGTCTATATGTTATGTGTATATGATCAACTCACGTATTTAGACACTTGGATCGAGATTGGCCTCCATTTCTACCCTTTTGCCCCAGACCCCACCGTGTTAAGAGTGGGCCAGGAAGTGTATGTGCTGCGTCTGAATGATTTTTAAAAGATGGATATCTGCTAATAATGGGGACTGTTTTTACCGATCCTGTACCCCTCCCCTACTGGACTGGCTAACCAGGTTAAAGTAACTGACTGTGATTCACAGTGAGTTGAAGGCTCATGGCTGGGCTCCCCTCTGGTATACTGGAGAAGCACGGCTCCTGCCAGTTGAATGGTATGCATACCTCTAGTTAGCTGTTTGTTCCCCAACTTACTTGTGCCAATGGCATTGTTGTATGATATAAATACTACATAAACCAATGGAATTCAAGTGTAAAAAGTTACTTATAAGGAAGGTCGGGGGGAACTTCAGTGATGAAGATCAAGTTGCTGACAAGTTATTTGTATCCAAGATAATTGTAAATTACAGAGGATTACAAAAAAGAAAAATACAAATCTAGGACTCTGAATTGAGATTCCTTCACTTCTATCTTTAAGTCCCTGGTCCACTTTAAAGAAACATACCAGAAGGTATAGATGATCCATTGTCTCTGGTTTATGTAAGAAAAGCTGGTCAGTTGGTCCACATTTATAAAGACTATAGTTTAAATCAAAAGATTGGCAGTGTTGGGAATTCCCCGCAAGTCCAGTGGTTAGGACTTTGTGCTTCCACTGCAGTGGACATAGTTTAGATCCCTGGTCAGAAAATCAGGTCTCCTGAATACCTACTGCTACTGCTGCTAAGTCACTTCATAGACGGCAGCCCACCGGGCTCCCCCATCCCTGGGATTCTCCAGGCAAGAATACTGGAGTGGGTTGCCATTTCCTTCTCCAATGCATGAAAGTGAAAGTGAAATCGCTCAGTCGTGTCCGACTCTTAGGGACCCCATGGACTGCAGCCCACCAGGCTCCTCCGTCCATGGGATTTTCCAGGCAAGAGTACTGGAGTGGGGTGCCATTGCATGAATACCTGAGGCGTGGCTAAAAATTTAAAAAAAATGACTACTGTAATCCTCTATTATAACTATCTTTTTTAAGCTTTACATGGAACAAGACTTTTTATGCACTTTACATTTATGAACCTGATAACTTTCCCTTTCCTTGTTTATTACAAGTTTTCAAACATGCATGCATGCGTCTGACTCTTTACAACCCAGAGGATTAACCCACCAGGCTCCTCTGTCCATGGAATTTTCCAGGCAAAAATACTGGAATCAGTTGCCATTTCCTTCTTCAGGGGAACCTCCAGACCCAAAGGTTGAATCCGCATCTACTGCATTGGCAGGCAGATTATTTACCACTGAGCCACCTGGCAGAAGAGTAGAGAGGCTATTTATAATGAACACGTTTATGCTCATCATCTAGATTTACCAATTGTTAACATTTTGCCATGTTTGTCATTTTTAAGTTCTAAAAAATTTCACCCGTAAGTACTGCAGTATACATCAGTGATGATGACATAGCCATTCTTTTCTTAGCAAAATTAACAGCAATCCATTAGTATCATCTAATGGCTCAGTTCATATTGAAATTTCAGTTGTCTCAAAAATGTATTTTTATGGTTGCTTTTTAAAAATCAGGGTCCAGACAAGGTCCATACATTGCATATGGGCATATGTCTCTTAAGTCTGATTTTGCTTTAGTTCCCTCCACCACCTTGTAAATGCCATTGATAAAGAAACTGGGACATTTGTTTTGTAGAACATCCCACATTATGAGCGATTCTCTATAGCCTCTGTTAAATTGAGAGTTATGGTTAAATGTGGGTTCAATTTTTAGGCAAGAATCTTTCACAGGTAGTGCTGTGTACTTTCTGTTACATCACATCTGAAAGTGCATGGTGTGATGTTGTCCCAGAGTTAATGATAAGGTGGGTTCAGGGAGTTCCAGCCTAATCCATCTATTAAGAAATTCCCCATCAACATTTCAACTTAATTTTAGCCTCTGATGATGAGGGTTGTTGTTCTTATTTCACTAAAGGTAGCAATGGTTGTTCTATCATTCCTTCTTTATTAGTTGGAATTCTCATTAGCATTTTGATTACACTGAAATCCTGTTGTTCTAATAAGAAAGGCAGGATAAATGCTCAATGATTTTATCAAGTTTCAGGGTAGTGAGTTCATGCCCTGGCAGTCTTCAGTCTTGACTAATGAGTTTCATTTGTAAGGAACCATGAAGTCAAGAATTTTTATGTGTGTTCTGCATTTCAATTAATAGCAGTTACTCATTTTGATGCTCAAAATTTACCATCTTCAGTCCTTTAGGTGAACACCTGTATCCAGTGAGCCCATGAATCTTTGGTAACTTCCTTCCTCTGAGTGTTATCTACTTTTTAAATTACCCTACTACTAGTCCAAGTAATGAGGGCTCTGTGTAAAACTGAGTCCCCTAAAACAGTTCCTCTGGTGACTTTATAATTAACCTCTTTATCCCAAACCTTATTTCTTATTCCCCATTTCAGAATTGAGTGTCAAAGAAAAGGGGGGACTGTAATGAAGCAGGACCCTAGGGGACCTTCCCTGTGACAAACAACTCCCCCACCCCCACCCCACCCCACCATGTCCTCCACCTGCCTCCTGTTTGTAGAAAAGCTTTAGTCTCCCAGTGATTCTCAAAAGGCTGGCTCAACAGTTAATGATTAGGAAATAGGAAGATGTAGAAACAAAGATGCGAAGAACTGACTCATTGGAAAAGACCCTGATGCTGGGNCCTTCCCTGTGACAAACAAATCCCCCACCCCCACCCCACCCCACCATGTCCTCCACCTGCCTCCTGTTTGTAGAAAAGCTTTAGTCTCCCAGTGATTCTCAAAAGGCTGGCTCAACAGTTAATGATTAGGAAATAGGAAGATGTAGAAACAAAGATGCGAAGAACTGACTCATTGGAAAAGACCCTGATGCTGGGGAAGATTGAAGGCAGGAGGAGAAGGGGACAACAGAGGGTGAGATGGTTGGATGGTATCACTGACTCAATGGACAAGAGCTGGTGATGGACGGAAGCCTGGTGTGCTGCAGTCCATAGGGTGGCAAAGAGTTGGACACAACTCAGTGACTGAATTGAGAAAAGCAATTGGACCAGGAAACTGGCAACAATTTAGACTATACACCAGACACAGAATTATCAAACATAGTTTGCCTGAAAGATGCAAAGGTCTGATTTACACAGCCTTAAGTTATTTTAATGGGAAGCCGGCCCCCACCTGATGAAAACTGCTGACCATAAGCACATAGACCATACACGGGTTGAAAACAGAAGATTGGTAATGCTGGAAACTTCACCTTGATGCCAACCAATCCAAGAACAACACACAAGCTGGTCACGCACCCTGCTCCCTCCCTCACACTGCCTTTACAACATTTGTCTCCTAACTAGCAACTTGGAGATAGCCTTAGGACAGCAGGCCACCGTCTTCCCAGGTTGCGGGCCTCCTGAATAAAGCAAATTTTCCTTTTCCACTAACACTTGGCTCGAGTACTGGCCTTTGAGCAGCAAGCAATGGAACTGGGTTTCAGTACTGGTGTTGTCTCGTTACATACAAAATAAATCAGTATGTACACAGAAAACTTCTGCAAGGAAAAGAAACTGATATGGAACATAACCCTGGGAAGTGAAAAAAACACTTAATTTTATACTTTTCCAAAAAACAGTTCAGATTCCATGTGCATTATTGAGCATGTCATAACAGTAGCATTCTTCTAGAAGGCACAAAAAAATGTATCTATCATGCATCAAGTTGGAAACCAAGTTAACCCACTAAAAATAATTCAGGGTGTAAGAAAATGTATATACAGTATTAGGTACTAGTACAAAAATTGTTATACATACCAGCACTACTACTATTATAAAGTGCTGATTTCAAAATGAAAAATAAGTTTAGCAAACTACTCAGATATATGAGGAGAGTATTTTCAGTTTTCACCATGGGCTGATAATAGAAATTTTTGTAGAAAGAACTTAAAATTACAGTGATTNGTGTAAGAAAATGTATATACAGTATTAGGTACTAGTACAAAAATTGTTATACATACCAGCACTACTACTATTATAAAGTGCTGATTTCAAAATGAAAAATAAGTTTAGCAAACTACTCAGATATATGAGGAGAGTATTTTCAGTTTTCACCATGGGCTGATAATAGAAATTTTTGTAGAAAGAACTTAAAATTACAGTGATTTGTTTAGTGCTTTATAGTTTTCAAAATTATGTCAAAACTGATTCACATGTGTTCCTTTACAGTAATTCTGTGGATTACAGTTAAAAGTTAGTCCAGTCTGGAACTGAATGTGTATTTGTTAGGCCCAGAAAGGCCTAATCACGAGAGACGTCGCTTCTCAGATCACCAAGACTCGGATTCGATGCAATCAGCAAGAGGATTTATTGAACCGGCGGGCCGGGGTTTGATCATCCTAGAAAGGAGCGAACCCCGACCTCAGTTATAGAGCAGTTTTTATACACAAANAAAAAAAAATGGAAAAAAACGGTTTTGTGTTCTCTTGAACATTGTGCAGTTATTTGAATATATTTAGCATACTTATTCTGGATATTAATTCAATCATTTTTAGCATGATAGGGGAGATGATTCATATATTCTAATAACTGTAATTCAAAGTAGAAAATAGTAAAAGCCTTAGGGTTAGTATCCTCTCTTTTTGCTCCATAGTAGCCTGTACTTAATTCTTCATAGCCATTACACTCTTGATAGTGTCTCTATATTTATCTCTAATACAGTCTAGCACAAACCAGAATAGTGTTTCTTAATAGATGTGAAGGTGGTAAGGATGGCAGTTGCGCGTTTTGGAAAATACTTCCCATGCTGTTCTTTAGGACTTCTTACCCTCCACCACCATCAATCACCATTCTTTTAAAAACTCTTATATACTCATCTCTAAAATCTTTGAAGATAGGGAATGGTATTTTACTCATTTTCTCTTTAGGGTTTAGCATTTTGTTGGCATCTCTCCCTCTTAAGGTAGACAGTAAATATTTATTCCTTGCAAGAAGGTAAGACTAGGAATTTATAGCTGGAAGAGATTGCTTCTGACTTGGAAGAGCATGAAAGTCTTCATTGAGAGGAGCTGTGTAAAGAGGTATAAAACTGGTTCTCTGGAAATAGGTGAGAATTTTTCAGACAAGAGGGAATGAACAAAAGCAAAGAGATAGCGAAGTGTCGTGTGTATTCCAGGAATACTTGGGCAGAGACAGACACTTGGGCAGTATGTGAAGTGGGAGAAAGTCTAGAAAATTTGCCTTGTGTTCAGTTAGATTGTGAATGCCCTTGAATGCTTCTGTATTTAACCCTTGAACAGTACAGTCAGTGGTGCCAAACCTCTGCCAACTGAAATAAAAACACACATCGTGAGAGCTGTGAGTTTCAGTTTTATTTGGGAGACAGTCTCAGATAGTTCTGAGTAATTTCTTAGAAGAGGAAGTAGATAGGAGAGGTCAATAGATATATAATTTTGCAAAGAGGTGTGTGCAGTCATGTACACATCTCTGTAGAAGTTTACTCCTAGTCACAAGGAACATGTTATCTCAGTTAATGATTTTAGTGCTTTTCTAAATATGGGAATATGTAAGTGTCCAGATTCATAAACTGTTCTCCTGAAATATTTCCAACTATCTAAAGGCCTGTTTTCCCAGAGGACAGAGTGGTTTATCCTGCCCTTCACCCGGAATTCCTTTCACATATATTATAGGTTAGCAACTGCATTGGCTAAAGATTTGATTATTGTAGAACTGGATGGTAGGCACCATCCTTTACACTGTCAAAAATCTACATGTAATAGAGTCAGCCCTCCATGTCTGCAGTTCCATATCTACAAATTAAGTCAACAGCGGATCGTGTAATACTGTAGTGTTTATTATTGAAAAAAAAATCTGTGTGTAGGTGGGCCTGTGTAGTTCAAATCCATGTTGTTCATGGGTCAAATTTATATGAAACTTGAGCTTTACTTGTAGGTGGTAAGGAACCACTGAAAAATTTTGATGATGTAATTTGATTCATTTATCAGCAGCTTGGTATGTCTGTCAGTGTAAGATTATGAGTAGGCAGAAAGTGGAGTCTGGGACATCAATTAGAATTAAGACATCTGTACAATTAGAGTTTAAATTAGAATGACAGTGAAGAAAAAGAGGAAGTTGGTACAAGAGATATTTTAGAGGTAAACTCAATAAGCCTTGGCCTCTTAAGTATAACATTACTCATTTTAAAGTGGTAATTCCATTCCTAATGAAGAGATAGTGCTAGCAAAAAGGAATGTTTTGATGGGCTAATATTCTTATCTTTGCAGTTAGTTGAATTGGTTTGGCATTTACAGAAAATAAATAATGAAATAAAGTTAATTGGATATCATCTTGATAATAAAAATGTAGTTGTGATTGATGATATATTTTGGAGATTTAGTTCATGTAACAATTAATAGTAGTTTAGAGTTATGTCCAAAAAGAGAACAAGATATTAATTTTGACTTTATTTTTCTGTAGTGGTTTATATATGTCTTTTATATTTTCTTCCCATTTGTTAATTCAAGCACAGGAAAGACTGGACTATAGCACGCTCCAAGTGTTACTTTAGATTTTAGGAATCAGAGTAGAATACATTGATGTGCTTTTAACACAGTTACAAAAAGCTGAGCTGAAATACTGAAAATAAAGGCTGTTCTTTTTATTATCTTCTCAGCTATCCTTATCACAGTACATATTTGACTGTCTTTATTTTAGGAGGTTTTGGCTGACAGCAGAACTAATACCATTATTAGTATTGTTTGATGTTGCTAATTTTTACAGTTTTAGGAGATAGAATATGATCATGATTTCTTCAGTTATCTTTGCTTGATGCATTATCTGTAAATCAAGTGGGTTACTCACATCACTGGTGATATTTCTCTTAAGTAGTTTGTTGGCTTTATGTAACATCATTGGATCTTTGCTATATATAGGCTTTTACTCTGGAAGCCCATTTGGATTGTTTCAGAATCCTACGAATTCTGATTTAAAGATGGCAGAGTGAGAAAATTTGTGCCCTCTTCTTCCCTGGTGGCTCAGAGGGTAAAGCGTCTGCCTGCATTGCAGGAGACCTGGGTTTGATCCTTGGGTCAGGAAGATCCCCTGGAGAAGGAAATGGCAACCCACTCCAGTACTCTTGCCTGGAAAATCCCAAGAACAGAGAAGCCTGGTAGACTACAGTCCGTGGGATCGCAGAGTCGGACACGACTGAGCGATTTCACTTTCACAGCAAGGAAAATGAGAGACAGATGTATAGTTGACCTTTGAACAACACAGGTTTGAACTACTACATGTGGATTTTTTTCAGTAGTAAATACTACAGTATTATACGACCCCTGGATAGTTGAATCCACAGATGCAAACCACATATATGAAGGAAACACAGATACAAAGGAACTATGTATGTATATGGAGGACCAACTATAAGTTATATGCAGAGTTTTAGCTGCATAAAATGTTGGTGTCCCTAACCCCTGCATTGTTCAAGGGTCAGTTATAATTACATCTTCAGTAGGACTAGAGTCCTGTGAAAGATAGATCTGTTTACAGTGGTGTCAGCGTGCATAGAAAAGCAGTAGGAGAAGCTTCCTTGGAATGTCTGGCAACATATTCTAGCAGGAAAGGAAGAACAAATGAGAAAGCACACAGATACATGATCTTTGCAGGAACCGCTCTTTTGATGAGGCAAGAAATAATGGCTAAACATCTTTCTCTTCCTTGTTCTCACATACATTGTCTCTCTCTCACACACGCATGCACAGGACACCCTGTGTAATAAAGAGCTCTCTTGTAGGCTAGAGAGACTACCTTCTAGTCCAGAATGCGAAAGCGAAGTCGCTCAGTTGTGTCCAACTCTTCTCGACCCCATGGACTGCAGCCTACCAGGCTCCTCCGTCCATGGGATTTTCCAGGCAAGAGTACTGGAGTGGGTTGCCATTTCCTTCTCCTTCCCAAAACCATACAGTGAGCCAAAGTGAAAGCTGGTCGCACAGTGTCCAACCCCATGGACTATATGGACTATAGCCTGCCCAGCTCCTCCATCCATGGAATTCTCCAGGCAAGAGTACTAGAGTGGGTTACCATTTCCTTCTCCAGGGGATCTTCCTGAACCAGGAATTGATCCCAGGTCTCCTACACTGCAGGCAGATTCCTTACTAACTGAGCCATTGCTGCTAAGTCACTTCAGTCGTGTCCAACTCTGTGCCACCCTATAGACGGCAGCCCGCCAGGCTCCGCCATCCCTGGGATTCTGCAGGCAAGAACACTGGAGTGGGTTGCCCTTTCCTTCTCCAATGCATGAAAGTGAAAAGTGAAAGCGAAGTTGCTCAGTCATGTCCGACTCTTCGCGACCCCATGGACTGTAGCCTACCAGGCTCCTCTGTCCATGGCATTTTCCAGGCAAGAGTATTGGAGTGGGGTGCTATTGCCTTCTCCAACAGCCTTAATTCTTCCTCCTACAATCCTCTTGCAAATAATTGGCCTGGGTGAAGCTCATGTCATTCAAAGATAAACAGTGATAAAAAGAAAGTGAGTACAATATCTACATAAGTGTTACAGAAAGAAAAGCAAACAGAAATGGAATAATATGTGATGAAGACCCATGAGAAAACTGTAGTGGCATAACAAATTTAAGGAGACAACCACTTCTTTAAGGGCTTCCCTGGTAGCTCAGCTGGTAAAGAATCTGCTTGCAGTGTGGGAGACCTGGGTTTGATCCCTGGGTTGGGAACATCCTCTGGAGGAGGACATGGCAACCCACTCCAGTGTTCTTACCTGGAGAATCCCATGGGCAGAGGAGCCTGGCAGGCTACAGTCCAGGGGTTGCAGAGTTGGACATGACTGAGTCACTAAGCACAACACAGCCACTTCTTTAAAATAATAGAGAAAGCTAACTGGCTAGGAAGAAATAGTAAGACAGTGGTAAATAATGAGTCATACTTTGGCAGAACTCAAGAAAGAAAAAATCAGGAATAAAAAGCCACATAGGAAACAGAAAGGAGAATTAATATTGTTGAAAACTCAGTAAGGGATATGACAACAGGCTTTTGAAAGTTGAGCAAAGTGAAATGGGAATGAAAGGAGATGAAACAAATACTTAATTGTAGTTCTGGAACATTAGAACAGAAAAGTATTCAAAACACAAGAAAACCTGTTGCAGAGAAAGAAATCTTGATTCTACAGATTGGAAGAACACATAATGACGAAAAACTAATAACAATCATTAACATCATTACATAACCTAGTTTTAAAAAAATTGTATTTCAAAACTAAGGAATGTGTTCTTTGCTCATCCATTAAAAAGATCATCTTGCCTGTAGTGCCAGGGAAAGGATCACATACTGTGGAAGGATTATTTAGTATTGCAGGACAGTGGTACAAATCTTGTAAGTCATCAGAGGAAAGAGGGTGCAACCTCAAAGCCAAACTATTAGTTGACACCTGTTTTTGAGCAATGCAAGAACCTGTTTGAACAACAGCTCAAGATAAATAATGCTTATATTCTAAGGAGAAGATGAATATCAGCCATCTAATAGATGAACAGAGATGACACAGTGAATGGACTGGCAGGGAAACATAGTAGGAATAAGATTTTAAAAACAGAGATTTGTANAAGTATTGGAGTTTCAGCTTCAGCATCAGTCCTTCCAATGAATATTCAGGGTTGATTTCCTTTAAAATTGACTTAATTTCTAATGTTAGAACCAGGAAGGTCAGTTTTCAAATTAAAGTGACCATACATAACTTTGAACACTTGATGGCGCCAAACAGTCTTAAATATAATGTCTGGTGTTTAAAAAAAAAATTAATGAGCTAATCTACTAGATCTCATAGAGCAGCCTTCTAACTTTCCTTTCTTAAAATAGTAATTTTGGAAACATTTTCATACCTTCAGAAAAGTTACAGATGCAATACAAATAATTCCTTTTCCTTAACCATTGGGAGTTATTTGTTGATATCTACTGCACAACTTCAAATAATTTTTCTTAAAAGCAAGAACATTCTCCTAATATCTTAATACAAAAATCAGAAAATAACATAAAGATTATTACCATTTAATCCTCATTCAAGTTTTGCTAATTATCCTAATAATTACCGTTATAATAAAAGGATCTAGTTCAGAATCACATGTTGCTTTTATTTTCTGTCTCTTTATAAAGTTTCCTTAAATCTGGAACAGTTTCACAATCACTTTTTAACATTTATGACTTTGATACTTTTGAAGATTACAGGCCAGATATTTTATAAACTGTCCCTTGTTTGGGGTTTGTATGGTCTTTCCTCATGTTACATTGATATACACTTTTAGTAAGAATAACACAGAAGTCATTCTGTGCTTTCACTTTATCCTGTCAGATGCTGCTTGATTTTGATTTGCTCCCTGTGGATGCCCACATCACCTGCTCAGGCCCCAGTACCCATGCCAGGCCACCACTGTTCCCTTTCTTGCTCTGCCTCATGTGATGGTTCTAGTTTAGAAGAGCCCAGGAAGGGAAGGAGAACAGAGGGAAGTGTCTCCTGACTTCCTTTATTTACTTCAACTATTTTCTCAATCTACCAAGAAGCATAGGATAATACATACTTTTCTGCACTTGATTTTGTCTCAGCAGCAGCCATCAAAAAATAATTGGTGCGCTCCAGTGTGTTGAGTTCCAGTGAAAAAAAAAAACCATAGAGGATATGGAAATATCTGGACCCCTAGTTCAGGAATATCTAGAAAGCTATATTTATATCCTCTTCTACTACATTGCTCTGAGACCTGGGTCAAATTTCTGAGCCTTAGTTTCCTCATCTATGAAATGCGTTATCTTGTTATTTTGTTATCTTGTTATTATTATATCTTGTTATCTTCTGTTATCTTGTTATTTTTAATCTATATTTTGGAGAAGGATTTGGGGAAAGGTTGCCTGAACAGGAAAGATCAAATATGACATGGTATTTAAATTAGGATTCAGTCTTTTTCTAAACACATGATAATCCCAAGATTTATATGAGACATTTTAAATGAAAAAAAAAATGTATGTTTGCTCAGTTGTGTCCAACTCTTTGTGACCCCATGGTCCATAGCCCGCCAGACTCCTCTGTCCATGAGATTCTCCAGGCAAGAATACTGGAATGGGTTGCCATTCCCTTCTCCAGGACCTCTTCCTAGCACAGAGATCAAACCCAGGTCTCCTGCATTGTAGGCAGACTTCATACCATCTGAGCCACCAGGAAAGCCCTATGTATAACTATAATTTTTAAAGTCCATAACACATGTATGGGGGTGTATAGGTATATACATATTTATATTTTAACAGATATGAGGGTCAGTTCTAACGAATGGAATTTCTGGGAGTGTCATGATATTAAAGGTATGTCACAGAGATGGGAGTATGTCCATGCAGGGGCAGCCTTAACTGGACATAATTATCTGAGTAATATTTTTGTAGAACATAAAGTTTTCATTTATATTATTTAATTTGATCCTTTCAGTTACTCTGTGAAATAAGCCAAGATTCACCATTAACCTTTAAGAAAACTAAGGTCTCAAATTGTAAGATGTGAGGTCTTGAGATGTAAGTCACAGTCATTATTGGCTGAGCATGGACTACGTTCTGAGTCTCTAAACTCCCAGCTTTAGGCTTTTCTCTCTGCAGCAGGGGTAAGAGCATGCATCTCTCATTCTGGTCGTATGTCCTAACAGCATTATGGCTCTGAGGATGTTTTCATATTAAAGAGATTCAATATACTTTCGTATTGAAGAGATCCCATATACGTATTCTGGAGAATGTAACTTACCTTCAGGAATCCCTCTTTTTTCCAAGGAATACTTTTTGCTTGAAATATATGGTTCTTTTAGGAACTGTATTTCCTCCTGTTATAAAAAGAATGCCATGATATTTTAGGATATTGTTGGCATGGGAGGGGGTTAATCAATCATTTATTTATTTACCCATTTATCAGTATGTGTTAGTCACATATTATATACTAGGTACCATTTTAAATTTGCATATACACGGATGGAGAGATTCAGTACCTGCCCTCAAGGAATCATCTTTACAGCCTATTGGAGGAAATATAAATAGAATCAGCAGTTAGAATGAAATATGATAAGCGAGAATGGGCAAAATAGGTGAAGGGGATTAAGAAATATAAACTTCCAGTCATGGGTATGTAATGTACAAAATAGGGAATATAGTCAGTAATATTATGGTAGCTCTCTATGGTGACAGATGGAAACTAGAGTTATCATGATGATCATTTTGTAATGTATGAGAATATTGAATCACTGTCTTCTACACCTCTATGAAAATTTCAAATCACTGTGTTCAGTACCTGAAGCTAATATAACATTGTATGTAAATTATAATTCATTTAATAAAGAAGCCCTTGATCTTTTGTACATCAAAAAAATCAAAAATGAATTAAATATAATAATTATAGTAAAAGTATATAAAAATGGTAACATGAGCTCATTGAATAGATTATTTCATTGGTCTGTGTCTACATATCTAGTAGCAAACATAATTTTTTGCTCTCTAATGTTGAACTGAAGAGGAGTCCTGGAGGAATAAATATATATGTATTCCTAGGAAAATCAGAGATTGTTTTTCAGAGGATGGAACTGAAACATTCAAGATTTTATTAGTCAAGGGCATTTCAGACAAAGGAAACATGTTATGAAGACACAGAGGCTTGAAAAATTGTGGCATATTTGGCGAGTGAAATATGACGAGGGTGGAGATAAAGGCCAGATCAGTAGTCTAGACCTAAACACAGTGACCTTGTCTGTCATGCTAAGAAATTTAGATTTTGTCCTGTAGGTAGTGAAGCATTAGTGAAGAACTTACAGTTCTTTCTTCAGTTCCAGCACTCCCTAAAAATGAAGAAAAGTGAAGAGACTATAGATAAATGACTAATATTTGTATAGAATTTAAAAATTTGTGAGACATTTGTCTGTCATCCATTAGCTCATTAAATTTTCACAGCTCTCTTGCAGACTATAATTATTATCCTTTAATTACTGATGAGAAAATTATATCTGAGAGAGGTTTGTTCTTTCATTCTCTCATTCATTCAGGCACTGTTTTAGACATTGGAGATACAGTGATAAACAAAATGAACTCCCTTTCCTCATAGAGCTTATTTTCTCCTGAAGTGATATGCCCAGGGTCACAGCTAAAATGAAGTGAGATTAGACTTGAACAGTCTGCTTCAAAAATCCCATGTTCTTTCTACTATACTGTTCAGTCCTAAAGAGCATTTAATACTAGTGAATGATGAAAATATCATTGAACGCATTGTACTTCAGATATGTGTATAACTCTCTTAATTAGGCTTCTTTTCCCGTAAAACTAGAACATATAAAACTCACCAGAGAGGTGGTGTGGGAGGGGGGTTCAGGATTGGGAACATGTGTACACCCGTGTGCGGATTCATGTTGATATATGGCAAAACTAACACAGTATTGTAAAGTAAAATAAAGTAAAAAAATAAAACTCACCCCTTGGGAATCCTGGTTATATTCCTTCCTCCTTTAACTTGGCTCTCCTAGAATCTGCTCTTTATAGTCTTATTTTAATGTGTGACTAACAAAGAATTCTGAAACCTGATTTTTATACTAGAAAAATTATAATATGGAGTTAGTTTTCAAGTTTAATTTGGATGTCACAGAAATATTTCTGGGAACTTAAAAATGGCTATAGTAGCTTACTATTTGTTATATCTGTAGCAATACCTTGATGATAACACTGTAGAAGCTATGACCTTTCAGAAGCGGGCAAAGGAATTGTTGCAACTAGCAGCCAAAACATTAAAGAAGTTGGGAGTACGGTTCTGGCTGAGCAGTGGAACTTGTCTAGGTAAAATTCTTCTTCTTTTCATTTGTCTTTTTGACATTTCATCCTCTTTGGCTTTAGGGATGACTGCCTGAGATGACAAAACTTCAGTGGTATTTGAAGTGTCATGTTTATAGACAAAATAAACATAGTGCATGGAGCAAGGATTTATTTAAGAAATAAACTTCAAAATCATAAAACAGAACTAGGAAGACCACGTTGTGTTTCCCAAAATAATGTGTGTAAAATTTATATCGAACATGTAGACTACATGTGATCCTCAGGTAATCTTTAGATTAGCATTTTATTATTTCTACCCATAGGTTGTTATTCTCTTTAAAAAGAAACTGTATTCTGTTTCTTTACATACAAACAATACAGACAACTTACATTGCACCAGAAGTTTCTTAAGAGCAAGTTTTTTTAAGAGAAACAATGAAGGGAGTGTTATATGGTCTTTCACAAATCTTTTCCACATCATGATGGTATCACTGTTTGGACATCATTGTCTTACCACATTCTGCTTATTCTGAGATGGGAAAGTATAGAATCCAAGAAAGATTTCCAACTCTCTTTCCACTATTCATTAGATCAAACTTCTTTGGAATATAAAATTATTTAGAATCGTAAAATTTTTAAAATTCTTTCTTGTTTATAATAATAGCTGATTATAGCTGTTTTTGTTCCCTCTTAGTTATAACTATTTGTACAAAAGTTAATTCTGCTTCTTCTTTTAGAGGGTTACCATATAATTTAATTTGAGATGTTTTTAGAATGAAAGAGTGCTATTAGTAATTATGATACAACAGGTATAAACAGGGATATATGGTTACCTTGTCATTTAAGTTTGTGGAAAATTTACATGATTCTTCCTGTCAAGGAGTTTACAGTTAGAGTAAGCCATTTCCACCCGTTGCCCTGCACAAAAAAGAGTACATCTCATTTATGTGATATATGCTCTAAGGTTTAACTTTTTGAAGCAAGATTGTTTTGTGGACTGTTACCAAAATTCTTCTTAATCATTTCTCATGATCTTTTGAGTTCTTAGCCCCATAAGGGCACTTATAAAATGAGAGAAGTTGGATTAGGTGATATTTAAAGTGCCGTCCATTTTTTTCTATTTTAATAATTTTCATTTTTAATAATTTGTGATTTTTTTGATAGATGTGGATTATAGATTTTTCTTAAACTGGATGTGAGATCCTCCTGTGCTTGGCTTCTAAAGATCTGTGTTAAAACTGAAATTAAAGTTTAGAATTCCAAATAGTATTTCCCAAAGGTAATTGTAGACATTTGTTTACTTTTTGAATACTTTGAATGGAAAGAGTGGAAGGATATTAAGGGAAAACCCAGAGCCCTTAGTAATATTAAGGTATAAAGTTTTTTCCTTTTAGAAAGTACAATAGCACATAACTTAGAGGTAGATACATAGTAAATATGTTGACATATCTTTGGATGATATGTGAAAATTGAGGTTGATACTGCTCTTCTTTTTTATATGACTCATCACACATTCAGAGCTGTTAAGTTCTACAAATTACTGCTTAGGAAAGGAATATTGATTAAGCAAAAGAATTAAATTATTTTTTAGCATATCTTAAAAGCAACCTTCATCATAGATTTATGAGTAAACATTTTAAGAAGTAATAGTGTTTTAAATGAATGGCTCAATTAACATTATTAAAGCTAATAATTTATTCAGAAATTAAAGTACATCATGAAAAGTCTTGAGGTTGCTGAGTGCTCAGAGCAGGTAAAGGAAGGAAGGAGGGAATAAAAGAAATACTCTTCAACAATTGGCTCCTATGATCATAAATATTAAGTTGAGATCTAATTTTAAAATTCTGATAAAGCACACTAAATCTAATCCTGTGAAATAAAATACATTGTTACAAAGACTATCCATTCTAATAATTACTAATTATTTCCAAACTTAAGTTTTTAAAAAAAGTTTTCTTATTCCTTTTTTTTTTCTTTTTTTTAGGATGGTATCGGCAATGCAGCATTATTCCATATAGTAAAGATGTTGACCTAGGAATTTTTATACAGGATTACAAATCTGATATTATTTCAGCATTTCAAGATGCAGGACTCCCACTCAAACACAAATTTGGGAAGGTCAGTAATAAAAATGCTTCACTTCATTAATAACATGTTTCAAAAGTAAAGTTTATATTAAGCAACTCAGAGATGTTTCATATAGCATTTTATCATTCAATATTGGCCAGAATGAGTTCAGCAGAAAATTATTACCACTTGTGACTTCTGCACTATTTAAGGAAAACTAGAAAATCTGGCTTTTTATTTACCACAAGAAAGTGAAAAGGATCTTGGACTCTTGAAGAAGAATTTATTGCCATTACATTAGGGAACAACATAACATAATAATTAATTAATATAATAAATAAGAATCCCACCTACCCTACCTGAAGTGTCATTAGTTTTTTTGTTCGCATAGACATCATATTATTATCACCTCAAAACATTCCATTGATTGCTAAGGATTCAAAATACAGAATCATTTCAAACATTACTTGGGTTTCTTATTTATTTCACATGTCCTAGGTCATAGCAATTTTCTCACAGGTCATTGTGGCTTAGACAAAATCTCCTTTTAGATAATTTAATTCATATAGCCTAAGCCTATGATCCCTGGCAATCACCTTACTCTTAATGTGCTTGTTCCCAGGGAGGTGTTATCCTGGAAAGCAAGAAGTCTGTTCTGTTTGTGGAAAATTACTTCCCTCATCATAATCATTCTAGTTTATTTAAAAATTTAATAAAGTATCTTCTTGAGGTCAAAGTCAAAGCAGTAGAATTCTTATCATTCAGCAAATGACTTAACATTTCTTTAACACCCAGTCTCTGCCTGGCACTGTGCTCTGCATGGATGGCAAAGGTGAGTAAGGTACAGTCCTTATGCTTGAGGAGCCCACTGTCTAACTGAGAGAAAACAAATTCATAAACAATTAAGTGGTTAGTGCTACAACAGACAAGTGTACCAAGTCCAATGGGAACTTGGAGGATAAGTTTGTAGGATAAGTTTCTTAGGGAAATGCTCTCAGAATTCTTTGTACTTTGATTTCTTCTTTTTTCATATATATAATGCAATGATATATGGGTTTCTATACTACATTTATGTAAGTATTTAGTTATTGATTATAATGACTTGATAGTTCTACTTGGTTATTAAAAGGAATAATTTTGATTTGATTACTTTTCTGTTTTAGTCAGAAAGGAGCTCTGGAACAGGATGTTTTGCAGAGTGATCCTTTAACTACTATAAGTCATTTATTCTGAGTTGTCTTCAGTTGTAAAAAGCAACATTATTTTATGTACATTTAAGAAAGAAATCTAATGATTGTGTGCTACTTTCAGAGATGTTCCAGCTTGAAAAACAGTTATCTTAAGACCTGTATTCTCTCCATATAAGACATAAGAATCTTTTTTTCTTTTGATTTTAAAAAATGTTAATTCCTTTGTTTCAGTTTGTAAAGGTTTTCATCTTCTCCCTAGGTAGAAGACAGCTTGGAATTGTCTTTCCAAGGAAAAGATGATGTAAAACTTGACATTTTTTTCTTCTATGAAGAGACTGACCATATGTGGAATGGAGGCACTCAGGCCAAAACAGGAAAAAAGTTTAAGTATGAATCAGATAAGTTCTTACAAAGGGGGCTTTAGAAATAACTGCAGAAGGCAGAAGTAAGGAAGTAACTGAAAATGGGGTGGGATGGGAAATGACCATCAAGGCTCCACTGTTTAGCTGATACTTCTCAGCTTTCCAAAGAGTTTCCCAGTTACGCTTGAGAAGTGAGGATACCTGTCGGGACTGAGGAAGTGCCCCTGGGCTTGTCACTCCAAAAAGTCATTATGATTGGAAGCCCTTGAGTCATCAGAAAGGGAAAGCCAAAATAAGGAACAGAAAATTAGGCCCAGATTCTGAGACAAAAAACCAATTGGCTGTTAGAGCTGTTGGAACTTGCTAATTTGATGAGAATGGGTAAGGATCAATAAGAAGGAGATAGTTAAGGTGAAGTGAAGTTTAAGTGAGGAGATTGGGATTGGCTGGAACTAAGGTCATGAATGCTGGGCAAGCTCTGGAATGTGCCTTTAGCATAGCCTGAGCCCCATTCTTTAAAGGATACATGGATTCTTTAAAGGATAATATGGTAGTTAACAGCTACCACATTTTCTTAAATGTAAGGTGATATGCATTGTAAGATGTACCATTATTGTATGTGCTAACAAGAAAGACACTGCTAATTATAATCTTTTTTAAGACACCTGATTCAGATAGAAAACTGTAGGGGGAAAGTATCTCAATTCTGAATTAATTGATGGACTACAATATAGTAGACTGGCATTTTGAGCATTTTTTTTAATGCTGCCATAGTCAAACTCTTTGATTATTAAAAGACAAAAATGTAGAGTAACTGTGACAGTTCAGTTCAGTTGCTCAGTCGTGTCCGACTCTTTGCGACCCCATGAATTGCAGCACGCCAGGCCTCCCTGTCCATCACCAACTCCCGGAGTTCACTCAGACTCAGGCCTGTTGAGTCAGTGGTGCCATCCAGCCATCTCATCCTCTGTNTACCCTTTATGATGCAGTTGACCTGTTGACAGTTCTGAGAGAGAGAGAATGAATGTGAACCTGAACCCAAAGAATGTGGGCTCTGGTGTCAGGCAGACCTGGAAAATGTCAACTTCACCCTAACTAATTGTAGCCTTTAGCTTTTTTGAACATTAATCTCCTCATACTACTGTGGGTCAGGCACTAATGGGAACGTTTTTCATGTATTAACACATCTAATCCTCATAACACCCATAGATAGTCTGTGAGGCACTGAGAATTTAAGTCGTTTGTTCAACATCACAGCAAATAAATCAGGCAGCAGCCTGTCTCTGGAGTTCATACTTTTAATCACTACCCCGTACTGCCTCCCTAGTACACCTGGCAGTATGAAGCACTTAGTGTGATACTTAGCCCTTATTATCAGTAAGTGGTGGTTACCTTTGTTATAATTATTTAATGTTATTAATATTATGATTGCTAGTGTGACTGCTGTCATTGTTGTCATTCTTATGGTTCTTATGTCATTCTTACTGATTCTTAGGACCAGGAGCATTGATTTACCTCACCAAATAGCTGAGATTAGGGCTTCTATCACTGAATAAACCTGAGCCATTGGGCACATTGGAGAATGATCTGTAGCACAGAAAAATAATTCCAAACTCAGACTGGTTTCTCCTGGATACGTAGACATTACGTACTTTATTTGAATCTTTATTTAAAGGCAAGGAGTCTCCATGTAACATTAACCTTGTTATGGAGATTTGAGAATAATCCAAACCTTTTTTCTCGAAGTCATAAAGTATCCCCAAATTGACATGATCCTGGATTGTGTTCCTGAAGCTCATATATTATAAAATATTATTTTGCTTTATGACAACAAATACCTTTGTGCTANTTTATTTAAAGGCAAGGAGTCTCCATGTAACATTAACCTTGTTATGGAGATTTGAGAATAATCCAAACCTTTTTTCTCGAAGTCATAAAGTATCCCCAAATTGACATGATCCTGGATTGTGTTCCTGAAGCTCATATATTATAAAATATTATTTTGCTTTATGACAACAAATACCTTTGTGCTAAGTAAGCTTTGATTATGAGACAGAAATACTTAGTAAGTTAATAAATATGTAGCTGACACTCACTGTAGCTAGGTGAATAGGGAGGTTTTTTTTGACATTTAGCTAGTTTGTTTATTAAAATATAATACAGATGCCAAACTTAATGTATAATTTCCAGACTTAAAAAAAACAAACAACCTGTGAGATAGTATAGCATAGAAATTAAAGGCATGGAGCCAGTCTGTTTGCTTTTGAATCCCAGCTCTCCATTTTACCAGCTAGTTATTTAACCTCCCTGATCCTAAACTTCCTCAAATGTAAAATGAGAATAATAATAGAAATTGCTACATAGAATGGTTTTAAGAGCTGAGTTACTCCACAAAAAGGGTGTTGAAGAGAATTAAACATATCTTGAGTGCTCAGAAGTTATTAGTTGCTATTATTAATACTCTCAGTAGTAGTAAAGAAAACTATTCTTCTTCTTAGTCTTATAAGAAATTTATAAATCAGAAACCTGTATAATTATCTCAATATTAAACTGCCACATCTGTTCTTAGAGAGACCTCATGAGAATGTCACCTTTTGTTTCTGGAGCTTGTATTTTAATCCTGTTATTCTTAATTTTTCTTCTAAAGCTTGGATTTCTTTGTTCCCACTGGCATGATCCCATGTCAAACCTCAAAAGAACTGTGCATTTCTAACCACTACATCTCTGGCTAGAAAAAGCTTCTTTCATTCTGCTTTAACTGCTCTTTATGGTAGCAGTGTTTGGGAAGTGTGAAGTGTTCTGATTATTTAATGAGAGAAATGAACAGTGGTAGAACTGCCTGGACAGATGGTTTGAGTCCCAGATTTTCTATCATGTTACTGTGACCTTAAAAGGCAGAGAAAAGAACAGGGGATGGTTGTGAAGAGTAGTTTCTTTGGAAGATTCCCCCAGCCATATGCCGTTTTCATTCTTTTCAGCACTATTTACTGTAAGAAACTGTAGAATTATCACCACTACTGTTCCTAGAGGGAAAAATATTTAAAGCTAGTCTAAGGGTCTTTTCATCTTTATAATCTACTTTTTATTCATGTGTTGTTTATTCTGAGAAAAAATGATAATAGAATACTTACCATTTTTTAATGGCCCAGACAGTTAAGAATCTGCCTGTAATACAGGAGACCTGGGTTGGGAAGATCCCCTGAAGAAGAGAATGGCTACCAACTCCAATACTCTTGCCTAGAGAATTCCATGGACAGGGGAGCCTGGCGGGCTACAATCCATGGGGTTGCAAAGAGTCAGATGTGACTAGCAACTAACACTTTGACTTTCACCGTTTTGTATAAAGCTGAAGAGGAACTCAGGAAGGAAGCAAAAGGTTCCCCTTTATAAAACTTTGCTCTGCATCTTCTGCATGCCTTCAGAGTGATGTTTTATTCATAAGATTGAATTATGGTTACAATATTGATAGCAAATGATAAAGTTATAGCTACCAAGGTGTCTTCCTATGTGTCAGGCACGATGATAGGTGTTTTATGATTTACTCTCAGACCATCCTCACATGTTCCCTGTGGGTTAGATATTCTCACTCCCAGTTAGATATGAGGAATCTAAAACTCAGAAAAGTGAAGTAACTTGCTCAAGGTTCTCTGGCCATTAGTGATAGGGCCAAGATTTAACTTAAGACCTATTGGATTCTTAGGCCCAAATGCTTCCGTCTAAGAGTTAATAGGTTAAATGAGTTAATACATGTAGTAATGCATTTAAAACAGTACCTGGCACATAGTAAGTACTGTATAAGTATTAGCCACGGGTGCAACTGTAATTACCATATTATTATTCTTTTACTATTTCTACTCATGTTACACTGGTAAAAGCATAGGACATTCAACCAGTGTTAACTTGTATTAGTTACTCTGGGTAAGCATTTTTTTCCCAGGTCTCATATTTCTTCCACCTTTAGTTCTTAGTCTAAGCCTGTACTTTCACCTAAAATCTAAATTCTCTTCTTAAGTATTGTCTAGTTTTTTAATATTTATTTTTCTTCTCTAAGTTCCAATCACCAGTGATAAAAGGTGATGAATAAGTATATTAACCTTGCCTCCAGCTGTGAAATTTTCATTCCACAACTTTACAGTTCTTATAGATGCCCAGATTCCTCTGGATTATTTCTTTCCTTCACATCTGAATCAACTAATGTAAGTGGAAGCCAGAAGTTTAAGAGGTAATAATAATGGTAATAACAAAATTTAACTTCTATTGAGTATTTACTGTGTTCTAGGCACTATGCCAACCTTTTATATGCATCATCTCATTTAACCCTCACCAGAAATTTATAAGGGAGGTTTACTGTCAGCCTCATTTTATGGGTGAGGAAATTAAGTCAGAGCTAAGACTCAGGCTTGGGCCATATCACCTCGGAGCCTGTATTCCAACCTGCATACAATACACTGTCACCACAATCTCAGTCATATTGTTAATATTCCCTCCGTGAAAAGAGACCTTCTGTTTATTGACATTGTCAGAATATTACAGCTACCTCTGTATCCGCTGATAGAAAATTTACTACCCAGGGGCTACTTGTGGGTTCCTTAGACCTTCTGTTATATGCAGCTCCTGCTTACTGTATAGATCTTCCAAAAAATTGGATTTGTCCTCTGTGGGACTAGACTTATCCAAGTGTGACTCCTATATAATTTAACATTTCATTTCTGAAGAATTTATTTGCTAACTGCTATGTGCCAAGGATTCTGATGTGAATATAACTTAATTTCTGCTCTCAAGAATCTCATAGTCTAGACCGTGAAACAGATATTAAAGTACTCTATCGGCAGAACATGATTTAAATAGGTGTCATGTATAGCTGAGACACAGATCAACTCTATCTAGAATTAATGACAAGGAAGTGTGGCATAAAATATAGAGAAGTTTGTTAGATTGACTTGGGAGGAATATGGAGAAGGGTCTAATAATAGGTTTATTGAACTATTTTTATATTTAGATTGTTTCCATTTTTTATTACTAAAAAATTCCGTGAGCATCTTTGTACATTAAGTGAAAGTTTTACTAGGGATTGTTTCTTTGAATAGATTCCCAGAAGTGGAATTATTATTATTGTTTGATTGTGCTGTTTGAGAAATAGAGGGGTATTTGGGCAATCTTCTGATAACAGTAAACATACAAGATTTTACCCTCACTGTTTTGTTTTATCCTTTGACATAATCTTTTAAGGCACTTTGCAGATCTACAGGCCTCCTCAGTCGTCCTTGTCAGCATGCTTTATTCTCCTTTTTTTCCCCTATTTTTAAAAAAATAGACAGCTAATTTTGTGATAATTTTAGATTCACAGAAAAGAAAATAATATAATGAGTTTCTGGATACAGTTACCCAGTTTACCTTAATGTTAACATATTGTTACCATGGTACTTTTGTCAAAACCATGAAACCAGTCTTGGTGCATTACAGTTAACTAAATGTTATCTGTTCTTCACCAGTTTTTCTGCTAATGTCCTTTTGTCTGCTCTGGGATCTAATCCAAGATCCCACATTGCATTTAGACCCCAGCCTTTTGAAACTTGATTTTGGTCCAAGATTTTGAGTATATCACTAGTAGTACCAGGTTATTAGACATCATTCCATGTCCCAGTTCTGCTATGCGAGAATATTGAGTTGCCTCCATTTAGAAATTGCTCCTCAGTTCCTCTAAATGGAAATAAATCTCTTTGAATTTCCATAGATTTTTCTTTTCTGTTTACCTCTCTTACGGTGTATTTGGGTACTTTTTCTGATTTATCTGTCCTTTCTGAGTTATAGGTAAAATCAATCCTGATAAATCTATCAAGCTGAGTGAGACCTGAGCCATTCCTGGAAACTAAGATCAAGTCCTCTTAAACACAGTCTGTAGTGTTGCCTTACGATGTAAGGGTGACCCTGGATTGATGACTTTATCCAACCTAGCACCTTTGGAGAATCAAAGCCATGAAGTTGTTACCTCAGTTATTTTCAGTCACAGCTTCAAAAGAAGTAAACGTGGTATTGGTTGTTGAATCCCCACTCATAGGCTTTCTCAGCTCCATAGATTGATAACTATGCTTCCATAGTTTTAGCTCTCAAAAAACACATTTGTCTTTTGAGTATTTACAGCTGTGAAGCTAAAAAGACAGATTGGAATAATTTCTTTAAATGAGTGCATTTAAAACATTAGCTTTACTCAAAATGATGTCATATTTCCAACTCTGTTTATACCTTCATATTTTACAACATTTAGACTATATTTAGGTCTCCTTAATTAACCCCAAACCATCAAGGGGGGGGCACTGAATGCATATTATACGGTAATTGTATTTCTTATACACTATATAGAAGTATATATAGAAGTAGCATTTCTTCATTTGTTTTTTTTTTAAGAGAAGATTACCTCATAATGAATAGTCAGCTTTTTAATTGTGTGACATAAATTTTGTTTTTAAGATATATTTTGTTGTTTGAATATATAAGATTCTATAAGGTATTCTGATAGAAATGAAAATGAATTTTCATTAACATTTTAAAGAGTTCATAGCAGTTTTATTCATGGTAGCCAAAAAATGAAAACAACCCAAATGCCCATCTTTTGGTGACCAAATAGCCAAGTTATGGTATGTTCAAACAGTGGAATTCTGCTTAGCAACAGAGAGGAACCAACTACTGATACATGCAGTAACATGGATGAATCTCCAAAACCTTGTGTTAAGTGGAAGAAGTCAGATAGGCAGAATATGTACTATGTACCTGCATTTATTTGAGATTGTAAAGCAGGTAAAAGCAGTCAAGAATATAAAAAGGTCATTGATCACCAGGGGCCAGGGTGGATTGACTATATGCCTGCCACAGAAGCACAGAGAGCTTTAGGGAAGCAGGGTGGTAGAAATGTTTTATATCTTGATTATTTTAGTGGTAACCCAGATATATATATCTGTGAAAATTTGAAATGGGTGCTTTTCATTATGTGTAAATTGCACCTTGAAAAACTGATTTAAAATGTTGAAAAAGAAAAACAAAAAAAACTATGACTTAGAAAATTTATGCTAAGAGAAAAGAGCCCATGATCACAGGTTGAAACAAGAGGATATCTGGGACCAGAAATCATGAACTTGATCAAGGTAGACCTAATTCCAATAATAAACTTGGAGCCTTTTCCATCAGCTTGGACAAATTGGATAAGCTGAGATCAAAATAAAAGAAGCCTTTTACATGTTTAGTATGAAATTTGAAATCACTTAATTTCCTTTTGTCATTATCTATTATGTCGAAAAGGAATACTATACAAATTGTCTGAGACAAAGCAAGCACAGGTGGAGTCTAATTATTTGTTAATGAGCTAAAGATATAGTTTTTGAAAGTTATGCAGTAGAAATAAAAATGTCCAGAGGCTTTGTCCTGTGACCTTAAAGAAAAGTTTTGTGCATGCTTTAATTGAATAGTTTTTGATATGGTCGTTAGGCGTGTGCATTCAGATGTTAAATGATACAAGCTTTAATTTGTCCACTCATTGGTGATATAAATTTCTTCTAGTTCTCTAGTTTAGTTCTGTCCTATGGAGATTGCATAGGAGAGTATGCCAATAGAATAGATGGGATCACTCAATTCACAGTGGAAGCCAGTGGAATACACAAGGTTCAATGGGTAGAATTTTATCTTGTAAATATATATATGCTATATATATATGCATTATATGTTAGAAGTTTGGGACAGGATTGGTGTATGGAATCAGTAAAAACCTCAGAAAGACTATATTCTAGCCCAGTCTATGAAAAGTTTGTTAGCCATATCTCTATTATGTCTTTTGCTTCTGTATTATCTGTGGCAGGATTGTGAGGAGTTTAGTGGAAGAGATGGTTCAAAAAATATTAGTCAGCATGCTGTAACTTTGGTTTTTAACAGTTGATTCTTAGAAATGTTTAGAAAACTATGGGCAGAATCGATGCTAATGACATGATTAATGTGGTAGAGTAATTCTCACTTTGTCATATTCCCTTTGCTATAAATATTACTGATGGATATATCTAAAACACATAGCTGAGCTCAAAGAGAATGGAGTAAATAATGAAAAAGCAGTATCTAAAGAGAATTTCTAAATTAAAGACAGATAAGCAGGATAAATTGAAGAAAGTGGGGAAAACCACTACAACATTCAGGTATGACCCATATGATTATAGAGTGAAAGTGACAAATAGATTTAAGAGAGTAGATCTGAACGACAGAGTACCTGATGAACTATGGACGGAGGTCTGTGACATTGTACAGGAGACAGGGAGCAAGACCATCCCCAAGAAAAAGAAATGCAAAGAAGCAAAATGGCTGTCTGAGGAGGGCTTACAAATAGCTGTGAAAAGAAGGGAAGAGAAAAGCAAAGGAGAAAAGGAAAGATATACCCATTTGAATGCAGAGTTCCAAAGAAGANAGTTCTCAGCTTCCATCCCACAGCTTAGAAACCTCTGCACAAGAACACTTCTTCCCCCAGTAGTTCCAACAGAAATTCCAAGACTGACTTCCATTTGCCTAATTTGTTTAAATTCCCTTCCCTGACCTAGTGACTATAATTTACTGGTTAGGTCTGAGTCTTTTTGTCCATCTCTGGAGCCTAGGAATGGAGACCATAGGGACTGGGACTAGGGGAGTGAAATTGGGATACAGTTAACATTAGAAAAGGAAGGAGATGCTGGACAATTAACAACAAAATGTCCCCTGTATCTGTTCCCCAAAGCTGTTTAGTGGAAGAGGACTGTCCTTTGGCCCAGAGTACATTAGCTGTGGGTTCCTTAGCTAAATTTCCACTGTTGGAGCCTAACTCCTCTCCACATTGCCTATTTTGCCACAGGTACCTGTTTCCCAAGTTTACACTGTGCTGGACTGAGTTTGTAGACACAAAGTTTCGTGTGCCCTGTGAAACCGTCGAATACATCGAAGCCAACTATGGTAAGACCTGGAAGATTCCTATAAAGACATGGGACTGGAAGCGTTCTCCCCCGAATGTGTGGCCCAATGGAGTCTGGCCTGTTTCTGAGTGGGATGAAGTTATCCAACTGTACTGAGACAGTAGGTCAAAATGGTATTACTAGTTCCCCTCCTGCACAAAAGGGAGATGAGTGTTTAAAAAGATACATGTCAAACATAGGTAGGAACCAAAGAAATATGAGAAGTTTGAAGATGCAGGAAGTCCTAACTCCTGAGCCATCTGATACAGTTCTCTCATATGACATTTATTAAAGTCTCCATGTGCCAGGTGAACTAGGTTTCAGTGGTGAGGCAGACATGAGTGAGACAGATGCCTGCC
Organism: Neotragus moschatus; assembly: GCA_006410615.1. Taxonomy (NCBI): domain Eukaryota; kingdom Metazoa; phylum Chordata; class Mammalia; order Artiodactyla; family Bovidae; genus Neotragus; species Neotragus moschatus. The sequence continues at coordinate 961,807 of SJYA01001340.1, forward strand.
TCTTTTCCCCCTCCCTTTGTTAAGCAACCCAGTTCCTTTGAGGGAAACCCCCTCACCCTTTGAAGAATATTTCTTATATAGAATATGATATGTTCTATAAGTGCTTTCAGAATGTTAAATAATGTTTGCACTGGAAGGCGGGCTTACCAGGTGCAATTAAGGAAGGGTATATAACCAGTAAAAAGGAATAACTCCTTTAAGCCTGTATGTTAGGGCTACTTTTAAGGTTGTAGAGGCTGTTAATAATCAAGTGGTCAGATTTCAGGTGATGTCAAGAAAAGATGTGAGGCGATTCCTTTTACAAGCAACCTGGTGTGGAATTGATTTAGAGCCCAGGGCATCATATAAGAAAATGACAGTTTATTTCTAGTCTTGTCAAAGATATGTAAATTTCCATACACCTTCTATTTTCATATTTGAAGTGAAAAGAAAGCTATGTGTATGTGATGCTTCAGTTTCTAGCCATTGTGAGAATATTTTCATTGACCTGATAGTACTCATTTGACAAATCATTCAAGTGAGACTATGCTATCAGACATGATTTCAAAAGGGCTGTGATTTCATAAAACTTACTTTACTTATTTCATTTCTCAATCAATAGGTAAAATATGAGCGATTCATGGTCACTTAATATTTTATGAATTTATCATCTTTATCAATCCCAATTTTAGTGTTAACCCTAAAATATTAATAGAAATACCTCTACTTTTTCTAAATGTACTCCTCATTGTATTATTCATCAATTACAGTTCCATATCTTTCACTTATGGCCTATGAACCAATTTCCATGGTTTGTAAACCTGCCTGTTCCCTCTCCTCTTCCAACACTACATCAGGACTCGAAATGCTCGTAAGTGGCAAACCTGGCAGCTATCCCCCACCTGAGATCATCGTGTTTGTAAAGTTTGTATCCTTTCCCAGTTGTCCTCTCTATTGAATATTGGGAGGGGAGCAAGAACTGAAACATCCCTACTTTATCAAGTACCGCCCACTCTGAAACCCCTGGTTTCCTTTCTCCCTTGAAGATACATCTCTGAGTGGGCTGGGATGGCTGTGTCTCCCCCTCTCTTCATGAGTCACTTTGATTGTGTATTCTAAGTGACAGGTAAAGGGATCTCAGGCACAGGAAGCATGCTATTTTTTCTTTGTCCAGGATAGGAAGCCATCTTACATTTTATCTAGGCTGCTTAGGACTACTTTCTGGACCAAACTGGCAGATTTTCCTCTAAAACTAGAGAATAATAGTAATATCATAGATGGAAACCAGAAGAGAGAATGGGCTGAAAGTTTTCCTTTAGCTAAGTTGGGAAAAGGTACAACCTATGACCACACCACTCCAAATTAAAAAATAACAAAAACTTTTTTTGATACATAATAACCAATGACCTTCCTCTCTTAGGATGAACTTTCAGTGCATTGTCATTGGGTCTACTCATAAATAACATAATTAAGTTTTTAGGGTTACCAGTAAACTTGTCCCCAAATGACAGGTCATTGTAATCAACTTTCTTTTTGCTAGAAAACCAGCCCATAGAAATTATACCCAAATTCTAAATAATTTAACCTTAACTTTTTCATGATCAAAAAATTTTAACAGGTAATTTTAGTGTTTCTGGGCAAAATCCAGCTTGTTTAGTGAGAAATGTTTGTGCAAACTTAACATCTAGAAGTGCATGCACTACACATTTCTGCCCATTTCAGATTGGTTTTCCCACTGTTCGCCAGGGTGGGAGGGTCTTACCCACTCTCTGTTTAGGTTATTTCTTTTTATCTGTCCCTTAAGGGTTCAGAATCTAAACTATCTTGTGTCCATATTGATAGAGGTTCCATATCTATCCCCCTGTACACAACTGGCTGCTCAAATACCTTTTTTTTGACTGTCTTTTGGTTTCACAGGCTTCAGATCTTGGATCCTACCCTAAGTTTGCAGAATGAAAGCCCTTCCCTAAACTCTGAAGGCCAGGCTTGCTCTGATAGATTCAGTTATATTTCATTCTGTGCTTCTTAACCTTGCACTCTGCTAAGTGACCAGAGACCTCAGATCCGCTAATCAGCGCCTCATCAGATCACTTTTCTTTCTTCACCTGTGTATTCCAGCAGTAATTTTCCTAATCTGACCATTTCCATGTACAGTTTGCCTGCCTTCTCAGGAGAAAACCTCTTATGTTAACTTGGTAGAAGTTATACATCCATGGATGTCCCCAGAGAGGCCCTGAGAGTCAAGATTGAAAGTCTCTCACTTGACAACCAGGTGGCCACTCATTCCTTCTCTAAGCAGGGAACTCTTGTCCTTTTCACCTCTGCTGCAACTGCTGACATCTGGATCCTGGAATAAAATCTCAATTCTCCAAATGGAGCCATCCTGAGAAGCTGAGCAGTGGGACAAACCCTGAAATATGACCACTAGATGGCAGAATGTGTGCCACCATTCCCCCAAACACCTTAGCAGTCATGTGAAAGTCAGCTTGCACTTGAATTTTAAGAGCCAGAGGGAGCCTCACTGCAACATTCATTTTAACCCTTTTATTTTATAGCTGAATAAATAAGCACAGAAAGGAGTGAGCTGAGCAAGAAACAGTTGGGTCTCTTAACTCAAGAGTGCCATGACTCCCAGTACATGCCTGTTTCACTGATCACAGCACAGCATCTTTTTTTTTTTTAATTAAAAAATTTTTTTGGTTGTGTCAGGAAGATCCACTGGAGAAGGGAATGGCTACCCAACTCCACTATTTTTGCCTGGAGAAATCCATGGACAGAGGAGCCTGGCAAGCTACAGTCCATGGGATCGCAAGGAGTCAGATATGAATGACTAACACTTACACTCAGCATGTGGGACCCTCATTCCCCAACCAGGGATCAAATCTGTACCCCTTGCACAGGAAGCACCAAGTCTTAACCACTGACCACCAGGGGAGTCCCACAGCACAGAATCTTTATGCCTGCTTAACGTACTTGACCGAGAAGTTTACAGGATGTTTTTGCCATTCCCCACTTAATATCTTTCTGCTCAGATTGAGAGCCTGAGGTGATAAAGGGAAGTGTTTCTTTCTTGTCCAGAATGCTTACACTGTCTTCATAACTATCTAAAACATACCTTATCTCCAAAGGGTGAAATAGTTCATGTTTGGAGGCATTAGCCTTTGGTCATGTTATTCTTAATATCCAGGAGCATCTGATTCCCTTAGGCTCAAGATGTATCCCATTTCTACTTGTACCTTCCACTTCTCCAGGAAACCATTAGCACCAGTCCACGAAGTGCCAAATTCTGCAGACTCCTTTCTCTTATTCTTTATTGATACTCTCTTATGGATGCAAGTAATTGAGAATAGGCTGTGCTCATTTCTTTTTTCTTTGTGACCCTAAACCATGGATTCTAGCCTTACAGGCTATAAAACTTCAAGTGGCACATAGGACAGCAAGAAATTACATAGGAGAGCAGGGGTTTATAGATTGGGACCAGAGCTAGGAATCACACTTGTGAGTTCCCACACTCCAATAAACCCTCACTCACTGTCACAAGGCTAAGGCTGCCAATGTCTGTAAGTCCCTAGTTCCCTCTTCTGGAAACTGAACAGTTCTTTTGTTCTCCATGTTATAAATCCTCAGGGGACATTTCTCCCTCAAAACTTGGTCAGAGAAAGTGCCACATCTCCACCTTCTAACACATAGTCATAATTTGTAACAGCTTTAAAGCCTGGGAAAAATTCTAGTTTTTGATCAATTAAGAGAATTTCTCTGAAGAAATGTCCCAGCAGCTATTTCCCTTTCTTCCTCCTCTTCCTCTGTTACTAAGACCCAGGCTCAGTTCAGTTCAGTCGCTTAGTCGTGTCTGACTCTTTGTGACCCCATAAACCGCAGCATGCCAGGCCTCCCTGTCCATCACCAACTCCCGGAGTCCACCCAAACCCATGTCCATTGAGTCGATGATGCCATCCAACTATCTCATCTTCTGTCATGCCCTTCTCCTCCTGCCCTCAATCTTTCCCAGCATCAGGGTCTTTTGCTAATGAGACAGTGTCAGGTGGCCAAAGTATTGGAGTTTCAGCTTTAACATCAGTCCTACCAATGAACACCCAGGACTGATCTCCTTTAGGATGGACTGGTTGGATCTCCTTGCAGTCCAAGGGACTCTTGAGAGTCTTCTCCATTACTACAGTTCAAAAACATCAATTCTTCGATGCTCAGCTTTCTTTGTAGTCCAACTCTCACATCCATACATGACCACTGGAAAAACCATAGCCTTGACTAGATGGACCTTTGTTGGCAAAGTAACGTCTCTGCTTTTTAATATGCTGTCTAGGTTGATCATAACTTTCCTTCCAAGGAATAAGCGTCTTTTAATTTCATGGCTGCAGTCACCATCTGCAGTGATTTTGGAGCCCAGAAAAATAAAGTCTCTCACTATTTCCACTGTTTCCCCATCTATTTGCCATTAAGTGATAGAACCAGATGCCATGATCTTCGTTTTCTGAATGTTGAGCTTTAAGCCAACTTTTTCACTCTCCTGTTTCACTTTCATCAAGAGGCTGTTTAGTCCTTCTTCACTTTCTGCCATAAGGGTGGTGTCATCTGCATATCTGAGGCTATTGAGATTTCTCCCGGCAATCTTGATTCCAGCTTGTGCTTCCTCCAGCCCAGCATTTCTCACGATGTACTCTGCATATAAGTTAAATAAGTAGGGTGACCATATACAGCCTTGACATACTCCTTTTCCTATTTGGAACCAGTCTGTTGTTCCATGTCCAGTTCTAACTGTTGCTTCCTGACCTGCAACTGAGGGTAGTCACCTCTGACATGTCACTTACAGAAAGTGGCATGTTAGCATAAAAGGGCACAAAGTTTTAAATTAGGTGGGAGTTTGACTCCCAGCTTCATTGTGTGGGATTTATGGTAGGGAACCTCATAGCTTCAATTTCCATATGAGTGAATTGGTGAAATGATGGATATTTCTGACTTTTTAAAGTTAGGTTTAAATGAAGTGTACCTAGTATCGACCTAGAATTAAGTAAATACTCAAGAAGTGTTCTGTTTCTTACTTCCAAATCCTTTTCTAATTATTCTTCAAATGGGATGGGAGACACTGGGGTAGGACACAGTTCCTACTCAGATTGCATGACTAAATTTGCTTAGAAAAAAAGAATGTTTCATTATAACAAGGCATTGAATTGTATGGTTTATGAATTCAGAGGTATTACCATGGTGCTTCCTTCTCTAAATCGAACAGGTATTTTTATTTTATTGGTCAAGCGCTTATCTTCTAGGGTCTCCTTATGCTATTCCATATGCTACCTAGGTCCCAAGCAGGTCACTCTCTATACTTCCCTATATTTGGTGCTTGCTCTGCCCTGAACTTCTGTCTCAATATTATAGCTTTTCCTGGAAGTAAACCCTCACCTCCTTGTTAGTAAATATCTGCCCAGCCAAAATCAGGTATAAGTGATTTGGAGAGGGAGAGAACTTGGAATACTTACTTTACTTAATTTTCTGTGCCCATGGATACCTATATCAGTATTATTAAAGGGGAATTGATAATAATCATTTCCACCTTCTTCCCTCAAATTTATGTTTCTGTTTCAACTAGGCAAGAATCATCAGGGTCTGTGATNCATGTCACTTACAGAAAGTGGCATGTTAGCATAAAAGGGCACAAAGTTTTAAATTAGGTGGGAGTTTGACTCCCAGCTTCATTGTGTGGGATTTATGGTAGGGAACCTCATAGCTTCAATTTCCATATGAGTGAATTGGTGAAATGATGGATATTTCTGACTTTTTAAAGTTAGGTTTAAATGAAGTGTACCTAGTATCGACCTAGAATTAAGTAAATACTCAAGAAGTGTTCTGTTTCTTACTTCCAAATCCTTTTCTAATTATTCTTCAAATGGGATGGGAGACACTGGGGTAGGACACAGTTCCTACTCAGATTGCATGACTAAATTTGCTTAGAAAAAAAGAATGTTTCATTATAACAAGGCATTGAATTGTATGGTTTATGAATTCAGAGGTATTACCATGGTGCTTCCTTCTCTAAATCGAACAGGTATTTTTATTTTATTGGTCAAGCGCTTATCTTCTAGGGTCTCCTTATGCTATTCCATATGCTACCTAGGTCCCAAGCAGGTCACTCTCTATACTTCCCTATATTTGGTGCTTGCTCTGCCCTGAACTTCTGTCTCAATATTATAGCTTTTCCTGGAAGTAAACCCTCACCTCCTTGTTAGTAAATATCTGCCCAGCCAAAATCAGGTATAAGTGATTTGGAGAGGGAGAGAACTTGGAATACTTACTTTACTTAATTTTCTGTGCCCATGGATACCTATATCAGTATTATTAAAGGGGAATTGATAATAATCATTTCCACCTTCTTCCCTCAAATTTATGTTTCTGTTTCAACTAGGCAAGAATCATCAGGGTCTGTGATGCTATTTTAAGCTGCTCTACATCAGACTGGAATCTTAATTATAGCTTATAAGTCAGACAGAGCAATTCAGTGGTAATACTTTTTGTATGGGACCTGTGCTTATAAAGGAGACAAGTATAAATTTTCTTGAGGGAAATCTCTGTTTCTTTATTCTCAGAACTTATATCTTAGAATGCCTTCCTTGCCATCCCCCAACCCAACCCAATGCGGAGATAATGTTGGAACCCATGAGCCCTCAAGCTGCTATGTTTTTATGCACAGCTCTCACCGTGGAGTTGAAAGGCAGTATGAGGAGAATTAGAAGTATTGTATTTTGTTCTATAAAACAATGTAAACTGCCTCAAGTACCATTGAAAAAATTACAAGATTTTATAGACTTATGATGACTCGTTCGGAGCATGGGGAATGGTTCATGTGTTTGTTAAATAAAAATCAAAGTAGCTATTTGTGTGTCTTACATCATAACCAGAAAAATGTTAATTTTTCTAAACAAAGTGATATTTTAAATGTGAGTAAATTTCAGTGTATACTTTGTTTAGTTGCTAAGCCGTGCCCAACACTTTGGGACCCCATGGACTGTAGCCTGCCAGGCTCCTCTGTCCATGGAATTCTCCAGGCAAGAATACTGGCATGGGTTGCCATTTAGTTTACTATTTGACTTTATCTTCAGGTACAGATAGTTTGTGGTACTACTGAAAACACCTTTAATATTATTTTGATCAGAATTTGTAATATATAATCCTGTTTGGGATGATGAATAAAATTTTTCTAATCACTTGAGATATTTTGTGTTTATTTTTAAAGCTTGTAGTAGAAATAATAGCCATTAACATTCATAAGCAATCTAGTAAAATAGTAATCTTGCCACCAGTACAGTACTTCTCAAATTAAGGTGAGATAGGTTTTATGGTTGGACCCTAATTCAATATGAATGGTACGCTTATAAGAAAAGATTAGGATTCAGACAAGCACAGAGGGAAGATCAGGTGAAGATTTAAGGAGAGGATGGCCATCTACAAGCCAAGGAGAGAGGCCCTCAGAAGAAACCAGTCCTGCCAACACCTTGATCTAAGCCTCCAGAACTGTGAGAAAATCAATTTCTATTTTAAGCCACCTGGTCTGTCACACTTTTTAGGCAGCCCTAGCAAACTAAGGCAGAGTGGTATTGGTAAAGGGATAGACACATAGGTCGATGGAGCAGAAAAAAGGAAGTTAGAGACTGACATAAAAATATGCTTAACTGGCGAACAAGATGGCAGAGGAGTAGGTGGACATGGAGTACATCTCTCTCCATGGAAACATCAGGAATACACCTTCAGACACAGAAGTGCACGCAGAATACCAGCTGAGAGTGGACAGGAGTACCTCACCAGCGGAAAAGAACATATAGACCCGTGCAAAACTCAGTAGGACGAAGGAAGTAGGGGGAAAAACAGAAGTGTTAATAGGATTGGACCTGACCTTGGCGAATGGGGGAACGGAAGCAGGGGTCCAATCCCCACATCAGGGCAATTGTCTGAGTCAGAGGAGAAACATTTAAGGCTGAGAGTGAAACAGCTGATCTGTGGCAGCCTAAATGGAGTGACAATCAGACAGTCTTTGCCACAGCCATATATACCCTGGACAGGGACATAGATCCCCTGGAAGGCGCAGTGGCTGGGAGCTGGAGTATAGGGATTGTGGAGCAATCCCAGGGTGAGGGCTGCTGTTGACTCTGGAGAGACGGATTGAGGGGATGTGAGGGAGGAGATNCAATCAGACAGTCTTTGCCACAGCCATATATACCCTGGACAGGGACATAGATCCCGTGGAAGGCGCAGTGGCTGGGAGCTGGAGTATAGGGATTGTGGAGCAATCCCAGGGTGAGGGCTGCTGTTGACTCTGGAGAGACGGATTGAGGGGATGTGAGGGAGGAGATTGTGGAGGGAAATGCCTATGGAGGAAAGCTGGGTGGCCGTGGAAGCAAGGCGAAAGGCCATGCTCAGTCACACATAGTGGGTGGAGCCATCACCATAGCCTNTCAAGATACAAGAAAAACATTGAATAGACAACCTAACTTTACAGCTAAAAACGACTGGAAAAAGAAGAAGAAGAACAACAACAACAACAAAAACCAAAATTAGTAGAAGGAAAGAAATCATAAAGACCTGAGCAGAAATAAATGAAAAAGAAATGAAAGAAACAATAGTGAAAATTAATAAAATTAAAAGCTGGTTCTTTGAGAAGATAAAATTGACAAATGTTTAGCCAGACTCATCAAGAAAAGAGGAATCAAATCCACAAAACTAGAAATGGAAAAGGAGAGGTTACAACAGACAATGCAAAAATATAAAGGATTATAAGAGACTATTATGAGCAACTATATGGCAAGAAAATGGATAACCTGGAAGAAATGGACAGATTTAGTCTTGGAAGACTGAACCAGGAAGAAATAGAAATTATGAATGCAATTACAAGCACTGAAATTGAAGCTGTGATAAAAAAAAAAATCTGCCAAAAAACAAAAGCCCAGAACCAGATGGCTTCACAGGAGAATTCTGTCAAGCATTTAATGAAGAGCTAATGCCTATCCTTCTAAAACTCTTTCCAAAAAATTTCAGAGGAAGGAACACTTCCAAACTCATTCTACAAGGCCACCATCACCCTGATACCAAAACCAGAAAAGGACAACACACAAAAAGAAAACCACAGGCCACTGTCACTGATAAGCATAGATGACAAAATCCTCAACAAAATTTTAGCAAACAGAATTCAACAACACATCTAAAAGCTCATACACCATGATCAAGTTGGGTTTATTCCAGGAATTCAAGGATTCTTAAATATATGCAAATCAATCAATGTGATATACCATATTAACAAATTGAAAGATAAAAACTCTATGATCATCTCAATAGATGCAGAAAAAGCCTTTGACAAAATTCAGCACCCATTTATAATTAAAACTCTTCAAAAAATGGGCATAGAAGGAACATACCTCAACATAGTAAAGGCTATATATGATAAGCCTACAGCAGACATTATTCTCATTTGTGAAAAACTGAAAGCGTTTCCCTTAAGATCAGTAACAAGACAAGTGTGTACACTTTCACCACTATTATTCAACATAGTTCTGGAAGTCCTTGCTACAACAATCAGAGAAAAAAAAGAAAAAGAATCCACACTGGAAAAGAAGTAAAAAACTCACTGCAGATGACATGATACTGTACATAGAAAGTCTTAAAGATAGTATCAGAAAATTACTAGAGCTAATCAGTGAATTTAGCAAAGTTGCAGGATACAAAATCAATACACAGAAATCACTTGCATTTCTAACAATGAAAAATCAGAAAGCGAAATTAAGGAGTCAATCCCATTCACCACTGCAACAAAAAGAATTAAATATCTAGGAATAAACTTACCTAAGGAGACAAAAGAACTGTACACAGAAAATTATAAGACACTAATGAAAGAAAGACATAAACAGATGGAGAGATATTCCATATTCCTGGTTAATCAGTCAGTCGGTTCAGTCGCTCAGTCGTGTCCGACTCTTTGCGACCCCATGAATTGCAACACGCCAGGCCATCCTATCCGTCACCAACTCCCGGAGTTTACCCAAACTCATGTCCATTGAGTCAGGGATGCCATCCAGCCATCTCATCCTCTGTCGTCCCCTTCTTCTCCTGCCCCCAATCCCTCCCAGCATCAGGGTCTTTCCCAATGAATCAACTCTTCGCATCAGGTGGCCAAAGTATTGGTGTTTCAACTTCAGCATCAGTCCTTCCAATGAACACCCAGGACTGATCTCCTTTAGGCTGGACTTGTTGGATCTCCTTGCAGTCCAAGGGACTCTCAAGAGTCTTCACCAGCACCACAGTTCAGAAGCATCAGTTCTTCGGCGCTCAGCTTTCTTCACAGTCCAAGGAAAAACCATAGCCTTGACTAGTTGGACCTTTGTTGGCAAAGTAATGTCTCTGATTTTTAATATGCAGTCTTAACTTTCCTTCCAAGAAGTAAGCTGTAAAGTTTAGGTGAGAGAAAATGGGAAAAGGTTATTTAAATCAGAGCATGATGTCTTCAGTAAACTCTTCTGGCTAGATTACTACTCATAGCCTCTGTGCTAGGACTATGGTTCATTCACTGACTGACTAAACATTCATGAAGTTCTTTTAAGGCCAGAGTAGAGATGTGGGCAGAGAAGGCAATGGCACCCCACTCCAGCACTCTTGCCTGGAAAATCCCATGGACGGAGGAGCCTGGTGGGCTGCAGTGCATGGGGTCGCGAAGAGTCGGACACGACTAAGTGACTTCACTTTCACTTTTCACTTTCATGCATTGGAGAAGGAAATGGCAACCCTCTCCAGTGTTCTTGCCTGGAGAATCCCAGGGATGGGGAGCCTGGCGGGCTGCCGTCTATGGGGTCACACAGAGTCAGACACGACTGAAGCAACTTAGCAGCAGCAGCAGCAGCAGAGATGTGGGAAAATTGAGGTTCACAGAAACTCATTCCCAGAACCCTGGGATCTCTCAGTTGTAGGGTCAGAGCACAGATTCCTTGCCAGGTAGGGATAAGCCACTCTGGGGGCTCAGGTAAAGTCACTTCTAGGAATTTCCATCTAGTGCTAGGCAAAGACACAGGGAGTCCAGGGGCAGGGAGATCTCGAAGCTGAGGGACAGTTGCTGTTGCTCCAGGAAGTGGGGCTCAAGATCAGTGGTACAGGTCTCAGAGAAGCATGCTGAGACCAGGGTGGGATCTTATCCAGGGGGTTCCACGAGTTAGAACAGGCATTTGAAAGCCAAGGCTCAGTTAGATGAATTGAGGCAGGAGACTTGATAGTGAGATCCTTGGCTCAGGGGAAGTCAAGGAACCCAGTTAGGCCTGGGTACCACAGTGTAGGTAATGTCACAGATGTAGGGAAGAGGCTGGAGCCATTTCTATACCTGTTACTTCAGTTAGAACCCAGGACAGGATGGGCCCTCCTGTGGGAACACTATAAGTCCTGGCTGTGGGAACTGGGGACTGAAGCCAGGAAAGGAGAAGGGCACAGTCAAGATGTTCAGTTCTGGATCTTAGCCTGACCCTCATCTCGCTATCTCCCTAGTTTCTCTTCGCCTCTGGAGACTCTGGTTTCCAATGGGTAAAGAGGAGGTGTTCTACTTGTCCTGGGAGCATAGCTTATGCTAACAACTGACATTGCTCTTCCTAAGAAGTCCTAGGGAGCCTCCCAGAAACATCTGCTGGACCTGAGGGGACCGGGGGTACCTCCTTCATCCCCTCAGTGTGTGGGTTTGGTGTTGGATTTGCCAGTCTGGGAAGCTCAGGGCTCTGGGCAGTTCAGGCCTGACAGATTTCCCCCACCTGCCTAAAATTCAGCCCAGGAGGGCAAAGGCCCCTCCCCAGCCCAGTGCTGCACCTCCACTCTCCAGTCTTTGGAGCTGTGGCCTTTATTTCAAGTCCTGGTTCCCCAGGGGCTGAGTGGGGAATGAGGACAGCTGATAAGCCTGACATTATTGACTTTATGAGGAGTATTCAATGAATTTACTCTCTGCAAAAGGCCGCACTCTTATCTGCTACCCACAGAGCATCTAAAGCCTCATCTAGGGGACTCATTCATGAATCATGTCTCTTAAAAAGACCAGAGAGTATAAAGAGAAGAAAGGGAGTCGCATTCCCACCCTTTTCTTTTCTCCAGTACCTGGCTTTGCCCACCCTCATTGCCCTTACTTTCCCACTGCCCTCGGGTTTATTGGCTGGAAATAGAAGCACTCACAGCTCCAGGCCTACAGAATTGAGGCCAAGCCAGCCTGGTCTTGAGAGTGTCAGCAGCTGGGCACACTCAGGGCTGTGTGTGCATCTCCCTAACTGGTAACTAAGGGAAGAAAAGCCCACTCACTTGAAGCTGTTGTGTGCCCTGGTTTCTGCTGCACCTGTCAACATTTGCTCTGGACAAAAATGAAATACCCACCCAGCCTCAACACCAGGTGTCTTGGCGGCGAAATGTTAGGGCAGGCAGTGGGGGAGGTTACCAAGGGGTCTTGGGTCTAGGGAGCTGGAGAGTGAAAATTAACTGTAAGAGAACCTGCTGGTCAAGAGAAGTTTTTCCTTCTCTTCCTCTGACATCTCCCTCATTCATCCAGCAATGTTGGCTTCAGTTAGTGGAAGGAAATAAATGCTTCTTTAGTAAATAGCACAAGATCCAAAGCAACTGGAAGGAGAGAGGTGACAGCCAAGATAATGGGTTGAGCAAATGAAAGAAAAAAAGTGCCGTTTGATTAGGGGGGATTAGAGGCACGTGTTCATATTCCCTGTCTAGTTTTTGGGTAAAGTTTTCTGGTAATAAAATGATTATTGATCAGCTATGCTTTAGCGTTTATTCCCAAGCATTAACTTTACATACATTAGTACACTGAATCTTGCAGTAACCTATGAAGTTGATATTATTTCCAGTTTACAGGTGAGAAAATTGAGACTGGGAGGAGTTAACTAACTGCTCAGTATGGCCGCTGGTGTTGGAGCAGGAATTCAAATTCCAGTCTGCCTCCAAAGCCTAATGAAGGGCCTCTCAGCTTCTATGCCAGACTGCTTTCCACTTGGTATTCCTCAGTATTTTTTCCCACTTAGTCTACTGCATATCAGTGAATATTTATCACCCCCATTTTATAGAAAACAGGCTCAGAAGAGTATTTTTTTCCAACAACTTTTGATTTTTTAAGCAAGTGGCCAATTTAATTGAGAATATTACCGTGCAGCAGTGAGCCTTTAAAAAAATTAACAAATTCCTCTATTTAAATCCAAACCAGTAACCTCATCATTGTGCTCATCCCAGGCAAGGCACTGGGTTAGCAGATAGAAAAGAGTGCAGACAAGAAGAAAGGGCATCAATGAGGCAGTTGAACAGTGTTAAACAACAGTGCAGGGAGCCTTTGCAAATCTGATTCCAGATTGTGGATAGATCACTCTCCCCTTCCCTACCTGCTTTATTCAAACAAGGCTCCTCACATGGATCCAGTTGAGGACCATCATTTGCTGATTCCTAGATGCAGGATGCTTGGTAACAGGCTGTGGCAAGCTTCCAAGTAAGGGTAATTGTGTTTACAGTGTAATGTTATTTCTCCTCCTTTGTCAAGGAAAGTCACTGTGTGCTACAGGGGAAAACCTGGTTCAGCAGGTTTGTTTTCTCCTAATCAGTATCATTTTTTTCCCTCTGCTGCTCCTATCTATAAGTATGTCCAGGGCTACAAAACCTGTGTACCTTAGGGACTCTGGTCTAAAGATTCTAGCATCTTCACTTTTCTGTGATGACTAGGGAATAATCTCAGGAAGTCCCAACATGATGATAAAAAAGCCAAATCTCTCTTTTCTTCGGAGAGAAGACCAAAGCTCCCACCCCTCCCAATGGGCCATGTCAGTGTATTTCTCCCTTCCATGTGTCCTGGTTTCCCACGTCACCTACTTTCATCATAGAGGAGCTAGCTACTTGCTCTGTTAATTTTCTATTTGGGGGATGTTAGAGGAGGGGTGCTCATCAGTCGGTTGCCCTGTGNGGAAAATGCAAATTTAAAAACAGGAGTTGTAGTATCATAAAACAAAATGGAATTCATGACAAGAAGCAAGGCAAAGAACATTTTATATTGACACAGGGCATAATTCTCTTAAGTCAATAAAACTTCCATGAGTATTTATGTGTGAAATGCCTTGTATCTCAGGGTATAAAAATCTAAAGCAAACACTCCTAGAAACACCAAAAGGAAGGAAACAGACACAAAACAGTAGAGGAAGATTTCACACAATTCTAACAAATCAAATAGACCCAAACTCACGTGAATATAGAAGATCAATTTAGTAGATGTATATAAAAAATTTTATTTTTCAAACAGAGGATATACTTCCTTTTCTGTAACCTATGGGTCATTTATGGAAGCTGATCATATGTTTTACCAAAGAGAAACTCTCAGTAAATACCCTAAAGCAAAAATAATACAAGATATATCTTTGACTACACTGCAATAGAAAATTAGAAATTTCTTTTTTTGTTTACCAAAAAAAAGAAAACAACAACAAAAACCCACAATAAGGGAGTTAAACAAAAAACAACCTCTCCAAAAGAAAACCTAAACAACCCATGTTAGAGGTTAACAGCAAAGATACTCAAGTGGAAATGCAGGATGACATCAAAGATGTATCAGAAGAAAACAGCCTGAAGTGCTGTTCTTTTTTAAAAAGAATGTAAACTAATGGACAATCTAAGAATGGGAGGTAAAGAAGGGACAAAATAAACACAGGCAAATGAAAAAGAGCCAATGTAACAGAGATATAGTAGAAAGTGAAATAAATCAAAGGGAGAAAGACAAATACAGTATGATTTCATTCATGTGGAATACATTTTTAAAAAAAGTAAAACTTAGATGTAGAAAATGGAGTAGTTCTTACTAGGAGGGAAAGGGGTGGGGATGGGGCGCAGTAGCTAAAGAGGGGCCACTGTATTATGACAGAGGGAAACTCAGCTTTTGATGGTGAGCACTCTCTACTTTTGGTAGTAACCAGGGAAACCTGGCATGCTGCAGTCCATGGGATCACAAAGAGCCAGACACGACTGAGCAACTGAACTGGACAGAAGTTGAAATATATTATTGTACACATGAAGCTTATATAGTATTATAAACCAGTTACACCAATTTTTGAAAGAAGATGGAACCTAGAAAGTCCAAAAAAATGTAAAAGAGATAGTATAAATTAATACATTAGAAAATGAGAAAAATGATGAACCATAGAGGTAGTTTTTTAAAAGAAAAAATGGACAAGTTCTGCAAAGCTAATAACAAAGAGAGAAGTCATAAAAAATAAGGAATGAGAAAGCTGATAAAGTAAATACTGAGATAGTTTTAAAAACTTTGAATAACTGTATGTAACACTTTATTAATGAATGTGAAAATGTCAAAGTAGCGAAATTAACTTGAAAGGTAGCAAAACCTTGAAGGAACAAAACCTATCTAGGATTGACTAGTAAATTCTATTAACTGTCAAGAACCAGCTAATTCATGTGATGAATAAACTGATGGAAGCTTAACAATAAATGGATGGAAGGAGAGCTGGATGTATAACTGCATAAATGGAGAAAAAGATGGATGCGTTGGGGCCTGGATAATGCAGAATTAGGAACTGGGAAGGGGGTTAAGATGAACAGGGAAGAAGAGTTTTAAGACTGGATGGAGATGATGCTTGACCTTGAGCCAAAATGACCTTAGCCCAGAATCACCTGGGCTAACCGGAATCCTTTCTGAAAACCTCAGTTTGGTCTTCCCTGAAGCTGACAACCCCAGCACACAGGACTAGAGATCCAGCATCACAGGCTAATCCAGACAGATCAATTAAGCCAGCAGAATCAGAGAGGCTAACAAAGCCAGAGCCCACCTAACGACCTAGTTCCCTCCCCTGCCCCCTCGTCCCTCCCCAGGACCCTGTCCCCACCTCCCTCCCGCAGGTGCAGTCTCTCCAGGGGGCGGTGAGAGCCATGAATAGTAAGGGTCTTAGCTCAAGCACACAGAGGCGTTTAGCTGCCCAAACCTAATCCCCCAATAATCGGATTATGTAAATTCCTACTTCAACCCCTTCCCCTGCAAGACCTCGCCCCTAAACTCTGTGGGACCAGCAGGAAAGACAGCACAGCACGCTGAAGAATCCCTGCTAGTGGAATGCTGCACCAAAATGCTTTCCCCATTTCAAAAATTATAAAACCAGCAATAACATGGAAGAAACTTCAGAGAAGAAACCAAATGTTGACCCCTGTTGCACTGTGCTGGCACCTCTGTGCTCCATTCTCTGCAGTCCTTATCTTTTGTCCTGTCTCTCGATCCTGGCCCACTTGGACACAGATCCTGTTTTACAATTATTGTTGTTTCCCTTAGCTTCACATATTTCCAGTCTTGCTTCCTAGTTACTGTGCTGTGCTTTGCTTAGTCGCTCGGTCATGTCCAACTCTTTGTGACCCCATGGACTGTAGCCTGCCAGACTCCTCTGTCCATGGAGTTTCTCCAGGTAAGACTACTGGATTGGGTTGCCACGCCCTCCTCCAGGGGATCTTCCCAATCCAGGGATCAAATGCAGGTTTTCCACATTGCAGGCAGATTCTTCACTGTCTGAGCCACCAGGGAAGCCCAAGAATACTGGAGTGGGTAGCCTGTCCTTTCTCAAGGAGATCTTCCCAAGCCAAGGATCAAACTGGGGTCTTCTGCATTGCAGACAGATTCTTTACCAGCTGAGCTACCAAAGAAGCCCTGCTGCTGCTGCTAAATAGCTTCAGTCGTGTCCGACTCTGTGCCAACCCCATAGACAGCAGCCTACCAGGCTCCCCGTCCCTAGGATTCTCCAGGCAAGAACATTGGAGTGTTCTTCATGTCCTTCTCCAATGCATAAAAGTGAAAAGTGAAAGTGAAGTCGCTTAGTTGTGTCCAACTCTTAATAACCCCATGGACTGCAGCCCACCAGGGTCCTCTGTCTATGGGATTTTCCAGGCAAGAGTACCAGAGTGGGGTGCCATTACCTTCTCCGTACACTTCTTCTTTACAGCTGTAGAATGTGCCATTAAGAATTACCTCACAGGCTTTGGCTGAGAGGAAGGATAATGTAGGATCTTGGTTTAAATTCTAACATGTGCTCGATCAGGACTGAGGTAGGGTGGAAAAGCAAGGGCACCAAGAGGCCTGTGAGAAAGCAGTTCTCCTCAACGGCACACAGAGACAGGCAGCAGAAAGGACAAATCAGGGCTGCTCACTGCAAACACCAGAGTGTGTTCCCAAAGGCCCCTTTGAGCCTGTGCACCATTGACCAGTTCATTTTCTCCAACCCACCCTCCAGTCTATCCTCTGCCTGCCTGCCACCAGAATGAGCCTTGGAACCTGTAAACTTAAACATATCACAGAGGCATACAGCTGTCTTCACGTGGACTGCCCTCTCCTCCACTCCTGCATGTGTGATTCCTACCCAGCATCTCCCACTCTTGTACCCAGGCAGCCCTGCCTGGGTTCTGTGCTTTAGATGGCCCTGCCCTGCTCTGGCCCCACTCCTGTGCCCACCATGTACCTGCCCATTTCCCACATTCTAGACCATGCTTAGGGTATCAAGGACCCCTGAATTTAGATCACACTCTGTATCCAGAACATTTCTGCTCAAATGGCCTTGAGTCCATTGTCAGAACCTACACAGGCCTTTTCCTTAGGTCCATGTGGACTGGGAGTCCATGTTATATACCAGGCCCCTCAGAGAGCAGGACAGCTTGAGGTGGGAAGAGAAAAGGGATGGGGATGGGTCAGGAGTCTCCACTTGTACCCTTGTCCTGGGTCGACCAATGTCAGAGGCAGCCCTGCCTCAAGGCCTAGTTTAAATGTCATCCTTCCCATGATCAGTTGCTGATCCTCCGGCTAGAATCTTTGCCTCCTTACCTCCAATTTCATACTCTCTGACACTCAGGACTGTCTGCCTTGTATTTGGTCATTTTTGTCACGTCCTCTTCCTCCCAAAGACTGTGAACTAACTCCTTGAAGGCAGATATATAATTTTCTTAACTTCCCTGCCCTCTGAGAACCTAGCAATTTGGGCAATAGCTTCCTTATTTATAATAAGAACTGTATTCATTTTTTTTGAAGAGAGGGGCAAACAACCCGCAAACCTCAGTGGCTTACAACAGCAAAGATTTATTCCTGTCTCATATTATGAAGGCTGGGGTTGGCTGTGGGTTTGTTTCTTCAGAGAGCAACCCCTAACATGACTTTCTCATGACTAAGCTCAATCAACAATCAATCACTCTAAAGCTTCTACTCCATTACCACCAAGTCAAGTCCATTCACATTCCATTGTCTGATGTAAGTCACATGGTCAAGCCTGGAGGGAGCAAGCTGTCTCTTTACCTAAATTACCTACAGGGAAGCACTGCCAGTCACATGACAATCCTCTCAAGGAAGGGAGGGAGCCAGTAGTTGTAACAATAATATGTAATAATAATTTATCAGAGTAAAATTAGCCTTAGTCTGACTGTGTGCTAGGTCTAGTGCTAAATTCTTTACCTGTTTTGTTTTTCTCATTTAGTCCTCATTGACCCTATTATTGTCCCCACTTTACAGATGAGGAAATTGAGGTAGGGAGAAGTTACATGATTTGCCTATGGTCATATAAGTGGATATAAAGGGGATTCCCACCTGGGTAATGCAAATCCAGAGTCCTTCGCTCTTACTCACTAAGCATTAATGCATCTGTGAATTTATTGTGCCAAATCCTATGCTGGTACCTTCAGAGAGTACCTAGAAGTTTGATTTATTAACCAGCATTTGAAGAATGCCTATTCAGTGGGACTGGGGAGATAGACAAAACAAATAAGTAAAATATTACTACATAGCAGTGAATACTAAGGAGAAAAATAAAGCAGGGTAGGAAGATGCAGAGTCTTGTGTGTATGAAGGTGCAGTTTTATACCTTGTGGTCAGAGAATCTTCATTGAGAAGGTGACATTTGAGCAAAGACCTGAAGAATGTCAGCTCCTTGAGGGCAGAAATTTGTCTGTTTTGTTTGAATCCCAGTGCCTATAATAGGCACTGGCTCATAGTAGACACTCAGTATTAATAATTTCTGAGTGAATCAATGGAGGTGAGGAAGGGAACTTCTTGGATTTTGAGGGAAGAGTGTTGCAGACAGTGGAAACAGACCATGCAGAGGCCCTGAGGCAGGAGGGTGCCTGGAATGTTCATGAAACTACAGATGTCAGAGTGGCTAGAGTTGAGTATACTTCTTCAGCTTCTTCTCAGGCAGAGAAGGAACAGACAAGTCAGGTAAAAGGTATCTGGGAGCCAAGTCAGGTAAAAGGTATCTGGGAGCCAGTGTTAAGACTTCAGCTTAATTCTGAGTGAAATGGGGAGCCAGAGGAGGGTTTTGAGTGAGAAGCAACAGGAACCTGACTTGGGTTTTCAAAGGATCATTCTGGGTGTTGCTGGAGAATAGATGGAAAGAGGAAAGTACAGAAGCAGTAAGACCAAGGAGGAGGCACTGTGGAACATGGGATGAATAAATCTGGGAATCTGTCCAGTGCAGTGATTGTTAAACTTCTCTGTGTATGTTAATCTCCTGGGACACTTAGTAAAAAGGCGGATTTCTAACCCTATCCCCAGAAAACCTGATATGGTGGTCTTGGCTGTGGGTGTTGAAGTTTTTACTTTCCCTCACCCATGATTTTGAAGTAAGTGGTTTTTGAACTACAGTTGGGAGACTCACTGGGGCTTAAATGACTGACATCTGATGAGTTGAAGAGTTAACCTCGGGGCATGCACTTCCGGAGGTTTGTAGACACTGTAGAAAAGGGTTGGTAAATTGCACTCCGCCCTCCGGGGTATGCTGTAGTCCGGGTGAGTGTCAGGACCCCCTCGCGTCCCCAAACGTTACACAAAGCTGGCTTCTTCCGCCTCTGCTCAGTTCTAGGGCACAGGGAGACTGGTTCTGGAAAGCGGGGATGTGGGGGTGGAGGGTGGGTATGGGAGGGACCTGCGGGAGTCTAGGGCGGGGAAGGGGCCCCGTGAGTCCCTAGACAAAAGGCGATGTCTATAAAGGCGGTGGCGGAGGGGCAGCGCCCAGGCGAGGGCGACAACTGCGGCGCTCACGGGCTCCCTGCTCGGAGAGGAGGTGCGTGGACTCCAAGAAGGTTGGGGGCCCTGCTGGGTTTCGGCGCCAGCGAGTGTCTGGCGCAGTTCTCCAGTCCGAGCCGCACTCGCCGCTGAGAGCAGGGGTGTGGAGGTGACTTGGTGGCAGCCACCAAGGCGACTCGGTGAGAAGACGTGAGGACTTTCCGCGGAGCAGGGGCCGTGGGGCAGCTCCGGGGGAACCTAGCGGGTACCTAGCGCGTGTCGGCGGGGCTGCTGAGCCTTGATATGTGATGTCCCGGACACCCAGGAGCATCTCCGAGGGCCGTCTTGGCAGCTTCTGAGCTGGGGTGAGCGACTCTTGGAAACCTGGCAGGTGCGAAACTTTAGACGTTTCTCCAGAATGCCTGAACTTAGTCGCAGGGCAGGCGCTGCAGGCAAGGGGGAGCAAGAATTAGAAAAAGAAAAAAGGAAAAGCTGGAAAGTGAAGCGGTCAAGGGCAGCAGGTTGGGTCGGGTGGGCGTGGGCCAGGAAGGCAGGTGTAGAGCGCTGTTTTGAAACAGGTGGCCCTCCCAGTACACCGAGAGCCCACCCAAAGATCCGCATTCACAGTAAATGTACTTGTTTAGAACATCAACATGCAGAGCTGTCTGGTGAGAAAAGTAATTGCATAATAGCACGTATGGTNTTGGGTCGGGTGGGCGTGGGCCAGGAAGGCAGGTGTAGAGCGCTGTTTTGAAACAGGTGGCCCTCCCAGTACACCGAGAGCCCACCCAAAGATCCGCATTCACAGTAAATGTACTTGTTTAGAACATCAACATGCAGAGCTGTCTGGTGAGAAAAGTAATTGCATAATAGCACGTATGGTGATTTATTATATATATATAAGCACACCAAACTGGCTACTGCAGGAGAATGAGTTTGAATAGGTAGATGGATAAGGGAGGGGGAGTTTTTTTTTGCTTTATCACTTGTGTACTGCTTGATTCCCGCCCCACCTTAAGTTAGCCTGTGTTACTTCTATAGCAACTTCTGAAGGCAAACCTGTGCCTGGTGTTTGAGGTTAGGCACCTTCCTCAAACCCAACTGTATAAACCACCCTTCACTACGCTCCTTCTGTACCATGTTTTCACTTACTTTTCAAAGAGAGATGAAAGAAGAGAGAAATACACAGGACCAAATGCCAGAAAGAGAAATTAACATCTTAGGAGAAAAGAGCAGTGTGAGCCTGAATGCCTGGCACAGTCCACCGTAGGAATGTTAGCTGTCTGTATGTCTGTGCTGCTGCCTTTCTGGTTGACCTGGGCTCCATGTCCAGAAAATATCCACACGAAAAAGCAGCAGCACCTGTTACAGGTAGTGGTCACCTTCTCAGGGGGCATAATGTTCTTTTCTCCAGTAACCTATTACCTTCTGTGGTAACAAAGTTTGCGTTCACCTATATTCCTATTTAATTTACTGTGACATTCCTCCTATCCAGGCATTCTAAACCTTTGGCCTATGACACCTACCCACCCAGGGGTGTGTGGGTAAAACTCAGGGGATTCTAAATTACATCCTTTTATCTACTAACCTCTCAACTAAATAGAGCATTTCCTTTATTTATGAATGGTTATGTAATTTATTATGAATAAACCACAGTGGTGGTAGCAGTGCTGATGCCTTTGTCATCAATAGAAATCATAGACACTTTCAACTCTTGCTGCAGATGTTGCTGATCTTCTGAAAAACCCATTTACCAATCACCAGTTAGAAATGATGGTGACAAATCCAATTATTTAATGTGTTAAAAGTGAAGCATAGGTTTTATTGTTTTGCATTTTAGAATTATTCTCATACCTATGAAGTATAACTGGTTATTTTATGTGTCCATGTATTTTAATTCATGCCTTTTAACTTTATATTCTGAGAAGATTTTTCCCTTTATGTATTTGAAATAATTGTTCTGAGATGAAATCTGTCCCTGAGCTTCCCCGGCCCGGACTCAGCCGGCATCAGTGGTGACTCAGGCTTGGGACACAGGCTCTGCCACACTGGGCTTGTGACCTGGGACAAAGAACTGCACCTCTGTTTCCACATCTGTCTGATGCTCTCTGATTCTGTGGTATCTGGAGTATTTTTTGAGCTCTTAAAGTCCTCTGAATCAAGATTTGCAGCGATCAGTACTTGCAACAGGAAAAACACTAAATGCCATATTCCTTTGATTTAATAAATACTTTAATAATTTTCCAGTGACCTCTACTTTGAGTTTTTCCAGCTTGTTGAATCACTGATTTTTGTTTCCCAATGTGGAGAAGGAGAGTAACACACTTGAGGATAAATCAACAAGTAATTATTAAGCACCTCCTAGAATGGCAAGACTGCATTTCAGAAGCCTGCCTTCTCTCCTCCCTGTTTTTGCTTCTCACAATAGGATGGAGCTTTCTCAGAAGAGAACATCAATTAGTTTATTCTGGCTAATCTTTTCTTCCCAGCTTGAAAATGACCCTCCCATGGGACTAGTGAATAAGTTAAAGCCTCTTTTGAATAGAGAAGCTTAAAAGTAACTTTACTCCTACAGTCCTGGCTGCAAAGTGGCCAGTTTCAATGTGAGCAAAACTGGGTAGTCTCAAAAATTCCCTTGCTTTAGGTTCATACTTTCATATTTTAGGTATAGTTAGATACAGGTCCAACAATGCTCATTGTAGATATAAAGGCCAGGTTAGACCCTGGTTCGATTCCTGGGTTGGAAAGATCCACTGGAGAAGGGATAGGCTACCCGCTCCAGTATTCTTGGGCTTTCCTGGTGGCTTAGCTGGTAAAGGATCCACCTGCAATGTGAGAGATCTGAGTTTCATCCCTGGGTTGGGAAGATCCCCTGGAGAAAGGATAGGCTACACTCCAGTATTCTGGCCTGGAGAATGCCATGGACTGTATAGTCCATGGGGTCGCAAAGAGTCAGATATGACTGAGCGACGTTTACTTCACTTTAGGTAGATAAAAGACAAAGGCAAGGCATCGTGACATTTCAGCACAGAAAAAGGCCTTGGGTATCACCCCCTTCAGACTGGAAGTCCCTTGGATTGCCTGAGTTAGGTGCTATTTCTCTGCTCCTACAGACCCTGGGCTTCCCAACTG
This sequence comes from Neotragus moschatus, assembly GCA_006410615.1. Lineage (NCBI taxonomy): Eukaryota > Metazoa > Chordata > Mammalia > Artiodactyla > Bovidae > Neotragus > Neotragus moschatus. The sequence continues at coordinate 984,944 of SJYA01001340.1, forward strand.
TGTCACAGGGCAGAGGGTTCCTCAGTGTCCAGCAGCCAGTACAGTGTCTGGCTCATAGGGTCAGTAATTGTTAATAGTAAAGCTTGGAGTACATGTAACTGTATTGGATCATGGATCCAACCAGGGTGTCTCTACAGAGATAGAAGAAGTAAACCTAGGTGACTGATGGAGGAAGCCAGAGGGGGCCTGAGATCAGCCAGTGAACTTGAGCTGCCATGATTCTGCTCACCACTGGCTTCTCAGCACAGCACTGGTCTCTCCTACCTAGGCAGAAACAGGACATTTCCCCATGCAGGGGTAATGTAGGGGTATATATCCTTCTAGCTGATATTCTATGTAATATTAATAGTTTGTCATTCTTAATCCCCTAAATACTGTTTCCTTCTTAAACATAGTTTTGCTAGGTCTCAGAGCTTCTGTTCGGAGAGCAAGGCAATGTTTTTAGCATTAGCTGCACAGGGAGATCATGTGAGGGGTGTACTGATGGGACCTCACTTTAGGAAAAAACTTGCAGTTCAGCTGCAGGGAGTGCAGTTAGCTGACAGNTACTGCTTCCTTCTTAAACATAGTTTTGCTAGGTCTCAGAGCTTCTGTTCGGAGAGCAAGGCAATGTTCTTAGCATTAGCTGCACAGGGAGATCATGTGAGGGGTGTACTGATGGGACCTCACTTTAGGAAAAAACTTGCAGTTCAGCTGCAGGGAGTGCAGTTAGCTGACAGCCTTCAGTAGCAGTGCTGATGGGACTCAGGACTGGGCCTCCATTCTTCAGGTAGCTCCCAGCCTATGAGTGAGCATGGCAGCGCTGCTGGAACCTGGCGATTCTTGCCCCATAGCGTCTCCTTTACAGGCGCTTTTTGCCCCAGAGCTCCCTGTTGGGTTGGCTGCCACTTTTCCAGCTCTGTGCTTCAGCCTGAGGCTCTTCTGACCAGTCCTACAGCCTCCCTGCTTTGATTTTGCAAGTGCCAGATGTGCATTGCAGTCTGAAGACATTCTTGGCCCAGGTCTTTCTTTTCTCTTTTTGTCTTTCACAGGCCTTAACTCCCAATAAACTGCTAGTTGTACACCCAACTCTAGCTTGACATCTGCTTACTGGAGGACCAAGCTGATCCACTTGGGGAGTTTTAAAAAATACCAATGCCTCCAGAAATTTTTATTTAATTGGTCTGGGGTGCAGTCTGGGTGAATCCAATAAGCAGCCCAAGTCAAGGGCCACTGGAATAGAATAAAAGTTCTGGAGCAGAAGTTCCAAGTGTTTATTAAGTTAGAAAAGGATCTGCTTTCTCATAAGTCACTAAGGCTTCAACAAATCACTTCTTTAGGTCCTTTTCGAATAAAATGGGCCCACCCTTTCATGCCATAGGTGCCTATTTGTAACCCTCCAACTCCTTCCTGCAATGGTGGGCCGTTAACCCAAACAGCAGTTGTGGAAGGAAGCTGGCGTTTTGAGAGGCACCTACCAACTTCCTGATATTCTATAGGTTGCTTTTATGTAACCTATGTCAGACACTCAGTGTTTACCTACAGACTCATATCCTTGTGTGTGCATGTGTGCTCACTCAGTCATTTCTGATTCTTTGCGACCCTATGGACTACAGCCCACCAGGCTCTTCTGTCCATGGGATTCTCCAGACACGAATACTGGAGTGGATTGCCATCCCCTCCTCCAGGGGATCTTTCTGACCCAGAGATCAAATCTAAGTTTCCTTCATCTCTTGCATTGCAGGCAGATTCTTTACCACTGGAGAAGCCCCTCATATCCTCAGAAAAGCCCAAATAAAAAGAGGAAAGGTAGAATTTAGGGAAAAGTTCAGCAGCGTTGACCTGATCATTTTGGTCTTGACATGATCCTTTGACACTTTTCTCTAGTCAGCAAGTGTCTCTCTGGATTTGGCCCTTAGTGTGTGGGACCTTGTCTTGTGATTCTTAAATGTTTCTGTACGTGCTGCCTTCTCCATTAGGCCATCCAATAAGCTCCTTGAGCACAAGTATCCCATCCAGCCAAGTCCACAAGCCCAGCTCATAGCACGGGGCCTAGAATAGAGCAGGTCTACAGGAAGGGTTAAAGGAACAAAGGTAGCAAAAGCCAAGAGGTTGTATAACCAGACTTGGTTATAGAAAAACAAGATATTACCTTCCCCGCAGTATTCACAATTCAGTATTTCACAAGTCATTTTTATTTATAAACATATTTTTGTTGTATTTATTCCTCAACACTTTTATAGCCATTACCGTGTGTCAGGCACTGTTGAAAGTGATTTACAAATATTAAGCTTATTTAATTCTCCTAATAGCCTTTGTCTACCACCAGTGGCTGCAGGGGTTCAGCAAGAGAAGGATATGGGAGGCTCTGGGATGGCCTGGAAGGGTTTGTAGGAATGGAAAGGAGGATTTAATCTGCTCTTTAAAGACTGTGTAGAAATAGGCAAGAAAACAGTGAGGAGGGAACTCATGGGACAGAAAATGCAAAGGTATGGAATTGGGAATATTTACTACTCTTTGGGTGGGGGGAGGTGGTGGTGTGGGGAGCAGGAAGGGACCCTCTGCCCAGGTTGCTGGGACTGGAGCAGGTGGCAAACTGATAGCCATGGGCCAACGGTACCACATGTCTGGTGCTGGGTTTTGGCTTATTTCCTGATGTGCCGTGAACATTGCCATTGATGTATGTTAATCCAAGCCACCTGAACAAAGGGGCCTGTGCCTCTCAAGAGGAACAAATGGCACGATTAGGATTGGCAATACGTGATAACAATCACCTCGCCTACGGTTGGAAAAATCATCCAAATTCAGCCTTGGGGAGCCTGGCTATCTTCCGCAGCATCCATATCAAATCATCGCCCCTCACCTACTCCTTTTCTTTGTTTGTCGTGCTAAATAACCCCACTGCTATTCTTCATACAACTGAACTTCAAGAGTCTTCCTCACCCTGTTCATCCTCCTCTGATTGTGGTCTGGTCTAGACATTTTAGCCCTTACACAGTGCGCCCAATCCTGCAGGTAAAGTCCGCCAGCCAAAAGAGTTGTGCTGTCACCTTCTTCATTCCTGATGTTATGTTGTAAACGAAACCTAGGATCAGAGCCCCCTCCCCCTTTTAAAGAATCTAAACTCAACTCCCTATTAACAGATATATATTTTAGTCTCATGTGTACTCAGTCCTATGCCGTGCCTGATCCTGAACACTTAGGAAGAGTTGGTTATAAAAGAAGTAATGGGAGTATTAGGATAAAACCACCATTTTACCTGGAGGCTTCAAAACAACCAGGGAGAGAAAAGCTGACAGGAGGTGTTCTCACCCTGCCCTTTCTTCTGCCGCATTTTCTTCTCTTGTCACAGGAAGATCCACAGCACCTGGAAATGAGGCAGCTCATCCCCTAAGATCTGGGTGGAGAAGATGAGCGACTCAAGCTCCTGGCAGGACGGGGGCTACCCAGCAGGCCTCTGACAAGGTGCTGGCCCTCAGGGCCCTTTCTCTTTCCTGTCTCAGGGACTCCAACATGACCAGAAAGATCTTCACGAACACCAGGGAGCGGTGGAGGCAGCAGAATGTCAATAGTGCCTTTGCCAAGCTGAGGAAGCTCATCCCCACTCACCCTCCGGACAAGAAGCTGAGCAAAAATGAAACACTTCGCCTGGCCATGAGGTACATCAACTTCCTGGTGAAGGTCTTGGGAGAGCAGAGCCTACAGCAAACAGGAGTGGCCGCTCCAGGAAACATTTTGGGCCTCTTTCCCCAAGGCCCCCACCTGCCAGACAGGACTCTCCTTGGTGACTACCAGGTTCCATCACCCAGCTCAAGCCACCACATTCCGTAATAGTGGGGGCTCTGGCTGTTGTGACCCCAGGCAGCACTGGTTCAGAAGTCGCTAGTTGTCAACAGCCTTTTTGCAAGTACCAGAGTCAGCATGGTGAATAATTTGTGAGGCATGAACTCAAGCTTCACAGGAGGTGTCTCAGAGTCAGCTGCAGAATGCTAAAAGAAAGCCAAGAGGGAGGTGGCCTCACATCCCCTTCCCTGGGGGCTTCAGGCAGAGCAGCCTGTATCTGTTGATTTTATAAATCTAGGTTCCTGCATAAGATGTTGTTTGGGGGGAAAAAAAGACCTTTAGACTAAAAAAACTGGTTTGAAAATCACTGCTTTACGTAATATGTTTTCGGTTGTAAGAAAAATTTCCTCGAAGTGGATCACAGATCGATGAGTAGAAAATGCTACCCTCCGAACATATTTCACAGTTTGTTCTGAAAAATGAGGCATGTGTGATCAAGGGTGAACAGCATAAGACAAATAAAAAGATAGCTCTTGCAGAAACCAGCCTGGAGACTTGTGGGGAATCTGTGGATAAAAGACCCCTCTGACACATGAGGACCACAAGAAGGCAGCAGATACGAGCAGGAGAGCTCTGCATCCTCCATCTCTATCGAAATGTGAGGTGTCACTGGCATTGGACCATGAGTATATGTGTTATCGTTAAAGCCAAATAGTAGATTATACCTATAAGAGGAAAGGACATGATAATTTGTGAGAGTTCATGGTTTTCTTATGAAAAGAAGTTAACTAAAATAGTTTTCCTAATCCTTTAGTTTCACATGTCAAGTACTGAAAACTTTTAATTCAGCATGAATTCTTGATGATTTAAGACCTGTGAAACTCAAATAGAATGATGAAAATCTAAATATTACCATTTAACAGCTCATTTAACAGAGAGCTTAACAAAAGATTTAGAGGAGACAATAGGAGTGTAATACCAGACTCTAATGAATTGATGGATGTGTGATTTGTTTTCCCTGCTGAGGAGCATTAGCTCAGTTTTACACTGGGAGGGGTAGTGCCCACAAAAGAATGAACGGCGTGGATCTGGCAGAACTCAGCAACCGTATGCCACCATGATGATGCTTGGATTCAAAAATGAATCCCATAGTTAAGCCTAGAATACAAATAATGTCATTTGATTGTCTCTGGAAGGTTTTATTTTCCCAAAATTCTTGACAGAACATTGGTTTTAAAACTTTCTGAACTATAGGTAGGAAATTGATGGGTTTGAGATTATATATACACAACAGAGGAATTTAAATTTTCTGCCCACTCTAGAAAGAAGATATTCAATTTATGAAAGGCTGAAATGAACCTCTTTGGTTTGGTGATCAGAAGAAATCTGGATGAGGCATCCTAAAAATCTCATTCTCAAAATAGCAAGTTCATAATGTCATTAAACTCTACACAGCATTCACACTAATGGCACAATGCATTTATTAAAACAATGCATTTAGGACTTCCCTGGTGGTCCAGAAGTTAAGATTCTGCACTTCCAATGCAGGGGTTGTGAGATTCCTGGTCAGGGTACTAAGATCCCACATGCCATGTTAGTTAGTTAATTCAGTCACTCAGTAATGTCTGACTCTTTGTGACCCCATGGACTGCAGCACTCTAGGCTTCCCTATCCATCTGTAACTCCCAGAGCTTACTCAAACTCACGTCCATCAAGTAGGTGATGCCATCCAACCATCTCATCCTGCGTCATCCCCTTTTCCTCCTGCTCTCAATCTTTCCCACCATCAGAGTCTTTTCCAATGAGTCAGTTCTTCGCATCAGGTGGATTGGAGCATCAAAATATTGGAGCTTCAACTGAAGCATCAGTCCTTCCAGGGAATATTCAGGATTGATTTCCTTTAGGACTGACTGCTTGGATCTCCTTGAAGTCCAGGGGACTCTCAAGAGTCTTCTCCAACACCACAGTTCAAAAACATCAGTTCTTTGGCACTCAGCTTTCTTTATAGCTCAGCTCACACATCCACACATGACTACTGGAAAAACCACAACTTTGACTAGACACACCTTTGTTGGCAAAGTAATGTCTCTGCTTTTTAACNCCCGGCATCCCGACCCCCCTTCCCCTGCCCTCCTTCTCGGACTTCCAGCCCGCCCGGCCGCCCGCGCTGCCCTCAGAGGCCCCCAGCCCGGCGCCGCCGGCCAAGAGCGAGGGAGGAGCCGCCCGAGCCAGGTGAGCTGGACCCTCGCGTCCCTCCCCGGGGGTCGTGGCGAGAGGCAGAGGCGCTCCCGCCCTCCGCCTCAACACCCTCCCCCGCCCCCCGCGGCCGAGTTGGGGCGGAATGTGCTCCGGAGGAGCGGGCCGGGGCCGGGGAGCCGCCGGGGACGGAGTCTTGTGGAGGCCGGTGGTCTCCTCAGAGTCGGGGCGGTGGGCGCGAGGCGGACCCCGGCGGGGAGTGCGCGCCGAGAGGGGTTGAGGATGCCGGTGCGGGAGGCTGGAGGGAGGGCGGCGGCGGCTTCGGGCGCGGAGCAGTGCGGTCCCCCCTCGGTGAGGGGGTGTGGTGACCCGGGAAGGCGCGGCCGAGCCGCACACGCGTGGCGCTAACCTGTCCCCGGGAGCCCGGTAATCGCTGCCTCGCCTGGTCCCGTCAGACGGATTCCTGTGATGTGAGACCGAGGCGGGCGGAGGTGGTGGTGATTCTGCACTTAATTCTGTTCTGTTCACGTTTTCCTCCTTACATTTTAGAAAGAGTGACAGCCATTCCCCCTCTTCCTTTTGACAGTCCTCTGGATAAGAATGGGGTGACATTTAATAATTGCATGCCTGATTTTTTTTTAAAGGCATTTGACCATGATGCAAATCTTTTAACCCCCTCCCCCCATAAATACAAAATTGTTAAGAGGATCATAACTACAGTTTTGCCTTACTAATTTGTCCTCATCTTTGGTAGCAGATTTGTTTTATCCCCCGTATGTGTGTGAATAGAGATGAGGCGTTGATTCTCTTCTGGGAGTGGGATTTTTGTACTAACCGTGCTCCATGTAAGCTCCTTGTAAATTCTTTCATTGTGCTGTTTTCCCATTAATTACCAGTCTTGTTCCCACATCTTTGTGGAGTTGGGTTAGATTTGAAATCTGTATGGAAACTGGGCAGTCTAATATGGAAGATTTTCTTTTGGTGGGCTTGATAGGTTGATTATGTTTATGGACGACTTAACTTTTAACTAACCATTAAAATGTAAATATTATTTATTTTAAACCTCACTTTGATAACATCGGATAGTTTCAAGGTCGTTGAAAAAACAGTTGATTGTCCAAACACTTTAAAATATTCATTTGGATTAAAAACAGCCTCTGAAATTTCAGTCATGGAGAGTCATCATTCATTTTCTAACTTTCGGAATGAAAGGCTCTCATATAGGTAGTTTAGTTTAAATTTCTTTTATATTGTTTGGTTGATGTGTCAAAGGGGAGGAGGCCTATTCTGTTTTGACGTGATCTTTTGTTTATTCCATTCTATCTTGATTAGCTATTAGTTTCCTTCTTTCACATCATGGATTTAGTTGTTAGTTTGGCGACATGGCCGATGTTTTTCTCCCTCTGTCTGCCTTGTTTTCTCTCATCTTCTCTTATCCTTGCCCCCAGATGCTGGAGTCTCCTTGTTGGGGAGGTGGGCAGTCTGTGATTCTGAGAACCAAGAAGGGAAACAGCAAATTCAGTCTTCTGTTCAGGCACATTGAGAATCCTCTACTTAGTCAAGAGCCAGTTTTCTCATCCTGCCTTTCCCTCTGCAGGGGGTAAGGAGCTGTTAAATATCAAACTTCAAGACTTGTGGCTACCAGCTAAAATTCCACTGATTTTAGTTACTGGTTATGATATCCATGCGTGCTCAGTTGTGTTCAGCTCTTTGCTGCGACCTCATGGACTGCAGCCCCCCAGACCCCTCTGTGCATAGGATTCTCCAGTCAAGAATACTGGAGTACGTTGCCATTTCCCACTCCATGGGATCTTTCTGACCCAGGGATTGAACCTGGGAACCCCAATTCCTGGTTGGATAAGTTAATCATTTCTCCTGTTTCATCTTGAATATGATGGCACCTAGGGATGGAGGGGAGATTAACAACAAGCAATTGTCCCTTTTTTTCCCCCCGTTTCCCATCTCATTCTGTCACCTTTTGCTCACCAGAGGGAAATTACCAGCAGTATCTTATAAATATTCTAACACTTCTTAGCTGTATTGTAAAGAAAGTTCTAAAGTGAAGGTTCATTTTTTCCTCTGAACACCAACCAAGCTTAGTGCATTACTTTGTTGGAACACAAGATGAAACATACCTTTCAAATTATCTCCCAATTCTTACTTTTCCCTATTTGTAGTCCCCTGGAATTTGCTACTGGATAAGTCACTAGAGTGATCTCAAGTCCTCTCTCCTCCTCTGACCTGAAGGACTGAACACTGGGCCAGATCAGGGGAATGGGACATAGCAGAATGAATTGTTCCACACTTTGAGACATAACACTTTCCTCTGGGGAGCAGACGGAAAGCTAAATACAGAAAATGGGTGGAGAAAGAATTGTTGTATGTTGTTTGCTGATAGCAGTTTTCTTGGTGGGGGAGTACTTAAGTGATGTAGATTTGTAGATACTTTATGGTTGGTTAGTTTTTGAAGAGTGCTCTCTGCAAGTGGGATTGTCATAAGCATTTGAGAAAAGAACGTTTAGAAATGTTATTTAATTGAGAGGGTAGATAATGATAAGGACAATGAGAAAAGTAGTATTATTCAATGTTAGCTGTATTGTCATGTGCAGTTGTTTCAGAGAGGTTGAATAGGGGAGATTAGGCACAGAGGTTGGGTATATTGTCTTTCAGTACTTGGGAATTTTCCTGCTTGTCATATTTTTAGGGTCATTAAGAAATAATACCTTAAAAAATATCTGTATATTATATACTTTAGATTTATGTGCCGTACATATCTGTGTAAATGTTCAGCTTGCAGAAAAGGACTGATTTTCTGGCTTCATGGTAACTGATGCCATGGTGTTAGTTTCAGTGTTTTCTTTTCCAGTGTTTTTTCCCTTTCAAAATTGGCTTGGAGGACAAAAGCCACAGAGCTAGCCAGCTCTACTCCCTTAGAGTCTGGTCTGCATGGAACCCTGCTTATATCTGCTTATATCTTTTTTCCTCTCCTTTCTGACCCTAACACTAGCCCCTACTTTGTTAACAAAAGTAATTATTTCAATATCAGTTGTATGACAAAGATGGGAAGTAGCAGTAGGTTTGGGTTGTTTGTTTCTTATAAGAAACTGAAAACTTAAATTTCTAACATTTACATTTAGATATTATGTGGCACAGTTTGCTTGGTGTTGGTGTTTAATATTGAAAATAGCTATGTTTCTTTCATCTCCAGTTATACTTCAGTATAACAAACTCCTTTAAAGTAACTCCCCTAACTCTTAAGCCTGTCCTTTCTGAGGTTCTGTGCTTCCCATTGGGGATATTAGTAGACAATAAAATAGATGGGGATTCTGTCCTCATAAAGTGTATAGTTTAATTTCATTGTTCTCTTTGCCCTGTCAGTCACTTCTCTCTTCAATGTCTTGAGGAGTCTACTCTATCTGTGAATTGATGAGTTAGCAGAACAAATTTGTGTGAATATTGTTATGCCAGTTTTTTTTTTTTTACTACTTTTCTTTCAAAAGTGACAGCGCACCACAAAATGTGATAAAACAAACAAAAACTTCCCCTTAAATGGTTTTGTTCTGTTCATCTTCTTAACAGTCTTCCTTTCTCTCTATCTCTCTCTCTTAACCACTTCTAATACTAGCTCTTACCTTCATGTTATTAAAAATACAAAGGTAGAGCATGGATGGGCTGTATTAAGATCAGACCTGTTCTGTCTTACTGCTCTGCTGTCCCATATTTGGCATTATTTCAGTCTTTTGGTTCTTGATCAGAAAACTGCATCTTGAAAAATACATGTGAGTTTGCCCAATTATAGCAGCATTGGAATTCTTCCCTGATGTTTTGGAGTTCTCAGTTGTTAGCTTATTCCTTTGACATGTGATGTAATTAACCATATCCATAAAGTCTTGAATATATTAACAGTTTCCCAGTTGTTTTTTTCAGCATAGTGTCCAGAAAGAAAATTTGGAAAGAAGGCCCAACATTTAACGTGTTAAATGTGATGAACTTTGAACTGTACTGTGCATTGCATCTCAGGAAATTTTTGAAATTTTGTGCCACGTTCCAGAGATACTCTGATGTAACATTTCTCTGTTAAGTGAAATCATTCGAAATGTTATTTGGATTCCAGAGAAAACATAGGTTTTCTTTATACCACAAAGTATTTTAGGAATTCTAGTAACTAACCTACAGATTATTTAAAGGTAGTATTTCAGGCCCTTTAGTTGGGAATGTGTGAACATGTGCATGTTAATTTGTTCATGACAATTTTTTCTTTTCCCAGTTTTCTTTTTATGGTATAGTTTACACCTAAATTTTACCATCTTAACAGTTTAGTGGTATTCAGTACACACGTTTCTCAACCACCACCATGGCCATCTCCAGAACTCTTTTCTTTGTCCTGCATTATTGACAACCTGTACCCATAAAACATTTAACTCCCCAATCTGTCAGTGCCCCAGCCATTAACAACCACCATTATGCTTTCTGTCTCTGTGAGTTTGAGTACTCTAGTACTGGAGCATAAGATTCATTCATGTTAAGCATGTAACAGAATCTGATGTCTTTCAAAGGCATTGTGTGTATACTGCATTTTTATTTATTCATCTGGCATAAAGGTAGCTTGCATCCACCTTTGAGCTCTTGTGAATAATGCTGCATGTGTATACAAATACCTCTTTAAGACTCAACTTTCAGTTCTTTCGGGTATATACCTAAAAGTGGAATTCCTGGATTGTATGTTGATTCTATTTTTAATTTTTTGAGGAACTGCCATACTGTTTTCCATAGCAGCTGCACTATTTAACATTCCCACCAACAGTTTGCAAGGCTTCCAGTTTCTCCACATCCTACCCAACACTTGTTATTTTCTGTTGTTATTGTTCTTTTTTTCTTTTTGATAGCAACTATCCTGTGTGTGGGGTAATTTCATGTTTTTGTTTGCATTTTCCTAGTGTTTAGTCATACTGAACACTTCTTCTTATTCATGACATTTTAACATCAGGTCATTTTTAGTTCTCAGAGGGCTGGGACTTAATTTCTGACCATGATTTTCAGTGTCTTCAGATAAAGTGCATAGTAGACACTCATTAATTAAATGTACCATGCAATTGAATGTTTAGTTTGTATATTTAGTAGTTTATCTTTTTTGACTATAAAGGAATCCCCAGATATTTTTGGCATAAGTTAAACTTATTTCTTCCTCATGAAAAAAAGATAGTAAACAGTTTAAGGCTATGGCATTGTGCAGTCAAGTTCTTCTAACATGTAGCTGTGCTTTTCTTAGAGTTGACTTATTCCAAATGGATGTTAGAGATACATAACAACCATGGAGCAAGGACCAAGGAAGAGTACCTCCCTTTCGTATGCTTCCTGGAAGTTGGAGTGCAGTACTTTGACTCAGTGCTTTGATCATATTTAGTTGTGAGAAAACCTAGGGAATACAAATAAAGGTTCTTAGTCCTATGGCACTTTGCTGAGCTAAATATCAGATACATTATTGCTGAGGAGTAAGTAGATAGTGGATATTAGGAAGCAAGTGGCAGTCTCTGCTATTGAGTATGTGGAATTTGAAGTGACTCTGGGCTCTTCCTCTTTCTAATTTAGACAAGTGACCTCTCTGCTAGTTTAGCTTCACCTACCAAATGATGATAATCATGTGTCATGAGGATGATTGTGAGGATTAAATGAGAAGATACAAATAAACTGTCTTAACATCGTATTTGGTACATGTAATCACTCAAAAGTGAATTTATTTTCTTTATTTAAATTCCCTTCGCTATCTTTAAGTATCAAAATAGTTCAGAGAAATTAAAAAACCTGAATCCTAGTCTTGGATCTGGTATTGTGATATCTTGGGCAGGTCATTCCTTTAAGATGGGATATGTTATGTCTGTGTTTCTCACATAATTATGTACGGACTAAATGACAGTCACTTAATTGTGTGCAGATGAAATAACAAAATATAGGGACTTCCTTGGCAGTCCAGTGGTTAAGACATCCCATTCCAGTGTAGGGGTGTATGTTTGATCCCTGGTGGAGAAGCTAAGCTCCCACATGTCTCTCCACCAAAAGACCAAAAAATAAAACAGAAGCAATACTGAAGCAAATTTTCAATAAAGACTAAAAATAGTCCACAACAACAACAACAAAAATCTTTAAAAAAAAAAGGGGGGGGGGAGTCTAAGTGGGAAATGTTTTGTGAACTATAAATGGAGAATGTTTTTAACCCCACTTGTATGCACTGTTTTGCTTTTGTCTTGCATATGTTTCTTTGTATAAAAGGGGGAATTTACAGATGCTTGTTTATATATTCCAAAGTGTTCCCTTTATTACCTTCATTGTTTTCTGTTTCTGTGTAGACACTCAGTGTTTTACTGTTTTTCTTATGTCTTTTGATGGAGGATCCCTATTGAGTCTGTACAGAAAAATGGCTATCCTCTCATTTTTTCACCCCCCAAATCATGTATATACTTTTTTTTAAAAAAGGATGTCATAGATTAAAGAGCTATATGGAGAGAGTGTGAATGAATGTGTTGTATAAAATTTGGAAAATTAGCTATTTGCTCTGTTTTTGAGGTATACACTTTCAAGAATAAAGAGGGGACTGTCATACTTCTATCACTGTAATCGTTAATACCTAACCTCCTGCTCCTGCTTTCAAAGCATTTCAGTCTACCTTCAAGTTAATGTGCTGATGAAAATGGTGTCTAAACAGTGATATTATTGTTAAAGTGGCATCTTAGCTAAAGGATGAGATTGTAGAGGAAGTACCTCTACAAGTTTCAGAGGGACAGTTGTTTTGTGGGTAATGGGGTAACAGGCATATAACTTCAGAAAACTATATTTATTCATTGATTTGGCTGCCCTGGGTCTTAGTTGTGAAAGATGGCATCTTTAGTTGTGGCATGTGGGATTTAGTTCCTTGACCAAGGATTGAATCTGCGCCCCCTGCCTGGGGAGCACAGAGTCTTAGCCATTGGACCACCAGGGAAGCCCCCAGGTCTAACACTATTAATTGATTGTTTGAGACTTTTCTGAGATTTTCATTTTATCATTCATTTTCTTCTGTGGTGGTTGTTCAGTCTCTTGAGTCGTCTCCGACTCTTTCAGACTCCATGGACTGCAGCACGAGGCTTCACTATCCTGGAGTTTGCTGAAATTCACGTCCGTTGAGTTGGTAATGCTATCTGACCATCTCATCCTCTACCGCCCTCTTCTCCTTTTGCCTTCAATCGTTCCCATCATCCAGGTCTTTTCCAATGAGTTGGCTCTTTGTATCAGGGTAATAAAGTATTGGAGATTCAGCTTTAGCATCAGTCCTTCCAGTGAATATTCAGGACTGATTTCCTTTAGGATGGACTGGGTGGATCTCCTTGAAGTTCAAGGGACTCTCTCAAGAGTCTTCTCCAATACCACAGTTCAAAAGCATAAATTCTTCAGTGCTCAGCTTTCTTTATAGTCCAAGTCTCACAACCATACATGACTTTTGGAAAAACCATAACTTTGACTAGACAGACCTTTGTTGGCAAAGTAATGTCTCTGCTTTTTAATATGCTGTCTAGGTTGGTCATAACTTTTCTTCCAAGGAGCAAGTGTCTTTTAATTTCATGGCTGCAGTCACCATCTGCATTGATTTTGGAGCCCAGAAAAATAAAGTCAATCACTGTTTCCATCATTTTCCCATCTATTTGCCATGAAGTGATGGGATCAGATGCCATGATCTTGGTTTTCTGCATGTTGAATTTTCAGCCACCTTTTTCACTCTCCTCTTTCACTTTCATCAAGAGGCTCTTTAGTTCTTCTTTGCTTTCTGCCATAAAGGTGGTATCATCTTCATATCTGAGGTTATTGATATTTATCCTGGCAATCTTGATTCCAGCTTGTGCTTTCTCCAGCCCAGTGTTGTTCCATGTCCAGTTCTAACTGTTGTTTCCTAACCTGTGTGCAGATTTCTCAAGAGGCAGGTCAGGTGGTCTGGTGTTCCCATCTCTCTCAGAATTTTCCACAGTTTATTGTGATCCACACAGTCAAAGGCTTTGGCATAGTCAATAAAGCAGAAATAGAGGTTTTTCTGGAATTCTCTTGCTTTTTCCATGATCCAGCGGATGTTTGCAATTTAATCTCTGGTTCCTCTGCCTTTTCTAAAACCAGCTTGAACATCTGGAAGTTCACAGTTCACGTATTGCTGAAGCCTGGCTTGGAGAATTTTGAGCATTACTTTACTAGCATGTGAGATGAGTGCAATTGTGCGGTAGTTTGAGCATTCTTTGGCATTGCCTTTCTTTGGGATTGGAATGAAAACTGATCTTTTCCAGTCCTGTGGCCACTGCTGAGNTACTGGAGTGGACTGCTATGTCCTCCAGGGGATCTTCCCAGCCCGGGGATTGAACATGGGTCTGTCTCCTGCATCGCCAGTGGATTCTTTACCGCTGAGCCACTAGTAGCTTCATTTGAACTGTAGCCCAGGAAGGCACGGAAGACCTTTTTGTGTGAACACAGGATTTTACTGCTCTTCTCAAAGTGAGTGCACTTCTCTGCTATTGCGGCCTTGTCTGCTATGCACAGGGGGCCTTTCCAGTGAAATGTAACTGAGTGCTGCTGAAAAGTCATGAGGAGATTGAGTATCATTAAATTAACTGAGGGGAACAGTTTTTAAAAGAAACTCTATAGGAAATACCTATGATAAGTGAATGAACATTTAATATATTACTTAATGTAATTATTTCTTTTGCAAGTTGAGTCTTGGTCTGTCAAGTTGTGTTAGGTTAAAGTGACTGTCAAGAGGAATTGTAGGTACCTGTGTATCAGAAGCTTGGCAAGGTACATATGAGACTGGAAGCTAATTCTAAAATCACTCCACAGCTTTCCTTGGTGTCCTGTATTTACAGCTTGGTGACTAGAGTAGTAAGAAGTTATGGTTCAGATGAATTATAGTTCACTGATGGTACATCTCTTTATGGGTCATTTGAATCCAACAGAAAAGTTTAGACCAATTATACGCTTCTCTATTACTTGTTCTGCTATGGACACCACTGAGAGCTTCCAGAAACCAGGTATAACAGATCCTCTTATTTATATAAATCATTAGATTGGCTTGTTCTACTCCTCACTTTACAGAGGAGAAAACAGTCCAGAGGGTTTTGAAGTAACTTTCTAGCGGTCACATGGACAATTAGTGGAAACCCAGGACATAGTGCAAGATCTCCTGACCCAGCATCCAATCTATTCAGCCATGAAGGATTTTAGGATTGGAAATGGACAAGCATCCTATTATTAGGCTCACCTCTTTGCAATACTGTTTGGTGATCTTCTTCATATGCCTTTTAATTGAAATTGAATCAATGTGCTTTGTAGAATGTGATTAGAGGTACCAACCAAAGATTTTATCTGTTGATGTTTTCGAGTTTTTAATCATCGATTCTAATTTGCTATTTAACTATTAATTTATTGAAAATAAATTATTTAAGAAAAGAAATTGTTATTTTTTTCCTTTTTAGAAAATATTTCACAAATTTACTAAGCATGCCCTCCATCTCTCCATCTTCACAGCAACTGTCCTGGCTTTCAACCTCACTCCTTCTGTTGTCTCTAGTCTAAAAAAGATATAGCATTCCCTGATTAGTGCCTCCTTTTCCTTCACTTTCACACAGCTTCCTAATTGTCCTTCTCAAATCACAACTACAGTCATCCCCAGCTATCAAACCTTCAGTGTCTCGTCCACCAGACTAAGACAGATACTGTATCCCAGCAAAGCAGGCCCTCTGTAGACTGGCTCAGTGTACCCTTCTTTTCACAATTGCCTGAATGTATCAGACATGCTTAAGGAAACTGCTTCACTTGATGGTCCCCAAACACCCTCCACTCTTCGATACCTCCAGCTTTACTCTTGTGAGTCTCTCTTCTTGCACTAAATTCCATTTTCTAAAATCCTTCATGACTGATCTTAGATACCACTCTTTCACTCATCTTAAACATCATCTTACATGAAGTCCTCCTAGATTTCCACCACTCAACATAATCTCTTCTTTTGTAGAATACTCTTATTGCTTCAAGACCCTTGCTTCCTCTTCCCTGTGTTACAGACATCTTGTGTATATTCTGTCCCCAGCAACAAGATCTCCTGAGGGCAGTGACAATTTATAACACTGAATCCTCACAACAACCCTGCCAGTGACTTTACTTTCAAAATGAGAAAACTAGATCAAGACTGGCTCCATTAAGAATATTTCTCTAGCCTCTCTTAAAAGATAACATTGAAATGTAACTTGAAGGAATTCACCAGCAGTCCAGTGGTTAGTACTTAGCTTTTCACTGGGTAATGGCCTGGGTTCCCTTCCTGGTCGAAGAACTAAGATCCCACAAGCCTCACTGTGCAACTAAAAAAAAAAAAGAAAAGAAAATGATGCAACTTTGCATCTTGAACAAGCTGAATTTCCCTGAGAAATCCAAAGTCTAAAGCTCTTTTTAAAAGTTTGTTTCTCAGAATTTCCATTCAACAAGGACTTTGTAGCACCTGCCTGATAAGGTTTCATCACCTAAGAATGGCTTGAGATGACCCAAACATATGTAAGTTATATACAACTGGCTTTGTCCTTAAGAGGCTAAAGGATGAAAGGAGCCAGGAGAATGGACAGCTTAACTCCTGACCCNAAAGTCTAAAGCTCTTTTTAAAAGTTTGTTTCTCAGAATTTCCATTCAACAAGGACTTTGCAGCACCTGCCTGATAAGGTTTCATCACCTAAGAATGGCTTGAGATGACCCAAACATATGTAAGTTATATACAACTGGCTTTGTCCTTAAGAGGCTAAAGGATGAAAGGAGCCAGGAGAATGGACAGCTTAACTCCTGACCCATAGGCCAAAGGTTAGCTGAAAGTCACATCCTTAAATAAAAAGGTCAAAGATAAGGAAGAAATCTAAGAGCTCAATGGCAATGCAAAGTGGGGGATGTAAAGTGGCAGGTGCTAGGAAGGAATGCCAAGGGGAGAGTGTGGCTAAAGGATTACAGGAAGCCAGGGTGTGGCCTCCTAAACACAGTTTCCCTTCTGTGACTGTTAGAGCTTACTATAAACTGGGAAAGTTTCTGTTCTATATTCTTTTTGTTGCTAATGACCTATCACTAGCATTAAAATCACTTGGTTTAAAAATTTTTCTAGATTTTAAAAAGCACTAGAATTTTACATAAACCTTAGTTAGGTTTGTAATCTATCAAATAATATTTAAGAATTTAATTTTCAGAGTTCAAGGAGGCAGTTAAACAAGGCAAGCTGTAGAATTGCCTTTTCTGGATAATTTTAAAAATCAGGATTATCCAATATGTTCATACGCTTGAATCTAACTCTCCTTCTAGGAAGCTATCATAAAGAAGTAATCAGAATTATGGTCAAAGGATTATCTGTGTGAGTATCTATTTCAGAGTTATTTACAATGTAAGTAAAAATAAATTTATAAGAGTAAGAGTCAGAGCCAAGATTTGCTGAACATATTTGCCTACAATATTCTAAGCACTGTGACAAGAGTTTCTAGCATATCAGCTCACCTAATCTTCATAACAATTTATATTGTTACTATAATATCAATTATATGTTTTGTTCTTATTTCACAGATGACAAAACAAATTTAGAAGATGATTTTTTAAACAAATTTTTTTAAAGTTTTTATTTTATATTGGAGTATAGTTGATTAATAATGTTGTATTAGCAATGGAATATTACTTGCATATAAAAAGGATTGCATTTGAGTCAACTCTAATGAGGCTGGTGAACCTAGAGCCTACTATACAGAGTGGAGTAAATCAGAAAGAGAAAGACAAATCCCATATATTAGTGCATATATATGAATCTATAAAGATGGTATTGATGAGCCTACTTGCAGGGCAGCAAAGGAGATGCAGACATAAAGAACAGCCCTTTGGTCATAGTGGGGGACAGA
>SJYA01001341.1:4421-47929 GCA_006410615.1 Neotragus moschatus
TTGGGTAGGAGAGGCTCTGCTAGATCAAATATTTAATCTTGCTTTGAATTTGGTTTAAACTTGGAAAGCTCCCAGTTGTTATGACTCCTCAAAATTTGTAATTTAAGTAAAAAACTCTGAAAACAAGGACTTCTTAAGTCTAGACTATGGTTACATCTATTTAATTGTACTTTTTCTGATGCATCTCTAAGATAGATTGTTACATTTAGCAAAACACTTAGCAGCATAATTACAGTGCTATAAGAGATTTCTTTCCCTTTCTCTTAAACTAACATCTTCATCTGATACATTTCAAGACACATCAATAAAGTAGATAAGCTGACAGCTATTTGGAATTTTGATACAGTTCACAAAATCAAGAAAAAATATTCATCATTTTCAGAGTACACTATTTTAATTTTCTTAAAACCTGAAGGTGATATCTCCAAAATCTTTGAAAAAGACAGAATTATTTTGTAAAATTAAGTTTTTATAGACAATCCTCAATTATAGGTAGATATCATGTTAAATATACTATATGTGATATACTACATATCTAACACAGAATGACTAAATTTATACACTTTATTTTCTGATAAAAATCAGAAAGGTTAACCTAATTCCAAACTTATATCTTGTTCTTTGTATATGAAACTACAACCCAGTATATCCTCCTAGATAATGACTTTTTATACAATTTGTATTCATCTGTAGAATATGCTTTTCTTCTTGGGGACTTTTCTCTTTCTTTTTATCTCTACTAAAGTTTATCTTCACATCCAAGCTAAGTTTTATTGTTGTTAAATCTTTAGAAAATTGTTTTATCTCAACATCTAACAACTAAGTCTGTGGAGGAAAGTGGAGGGAAGTGGGGGGAAAGGAGGGACAGGCAGAGAAATGGAAGATGATTATATTTAGTTAATCTTAGAAACATTTTAACTGGAATAAAATTCAGTAAGAAATCTTCAGGTTCAGTTCAGTTGAGTCACTCAGTTGTGTCCAACACTTTGGGACCCCATGGACTTCAGCACACCAGGCTTCCCTGTCCATCACCAACTCCCAGAGTTTGCTCAAACTCACGTCCATTGACTCAGAGATGCCATCCAACCATCTCATCCTCTGTCGTCCCCTTCTCCTCCCTCCTTCAATCTTTTTCAGCATCAGGGTCTTTTCCAGTGAGTCAGTTCTTCACATTAGGTGGCCAAAGTATTGGAATTTCAGCTTCAGCTTCAGTCCTTCCAATGAATATTCAGGACTGACTTCCTTTAGGATTGACTGGTTGGATCCCCTTGCAGTCCAAGGGGCTCTCAAAAATCTTCCCAACACCACAGTTCAAAAGCATCAATTCTTTGGCACTCAGCTTTTTTTGTAGTCCAACTTCACATCCATACATGACCACTGGAAAAAACCATAGCTTTGACTAGATGGACCTTTATTGGCAAAGTAACATTTCTGCTTTTTAATATGCTGTGTAGGTTGGTCATAGCTTTTCTTCCAAGGAGCAAGTGTCTTTTAATTTCATGGCTGCAGTCACCATCTGAAGTGATTTTGGAAACCAAAAATATAAAGTCTGTCACTATTTCCATTGTTTCCCCATCTATTTGCCATGAGGTGATGGGGCCAGATGCCATGATATTAGTTTTAAGAATGTTGAGTTTTAAGCCAACTTTTTCACTGTCTCCTTTCACTTTCATCAAGAGGCTTTTTAGTTCTTCGCTTTCTACCATAGGGGTGGTGTCATCTGCATTTCTGAGGTTATTGATATTTCTTCCCCAATCTTGATTCCAGCTTGTACTTCATCCAGCCCAGCATTTCTCATGATGTACTCTGCATAGAAGTTAAGTAAGTAGGGTCATAAAATACAACCTTGATGTACTCCTTTTCCTATTTGGAACCAGTCTGTTGTTCCATGTCCAGTTCTGGTAGTATAGTTAGTTGCAAGAAGCAACTAACTGTTGCTTTTTGACCTGCATATAGATATCTCAGGAGGCAGGTCATGTGCTCTGGTATTCCCATCTCTTTAAGAATTTTCCACTTAAAATTCTTTAAGAATTTTAAAATGATCCTGTAAAGGTCTAAGTTATTATTTAATAATAACTTAGTAAGTCTTATTAATGTCATACACAAAATTGTGGACAGATTAAATTTTCATATATTTATTATGTATCAGATGTGCTTGAAATTCACATTTTTATTAAAAGATAAGTAAGCATGCAGTTGCTGCTGCTGCTGCTGCTAAGTCACTTCAGTTGTGTCCAACTCCATGTGACCCCAGAGATGGCAGCCCACCAGGCTCCCCCGTCCCTGGGATTCTCCAGACAAGAACACTAGAGTGGGTTGCCATTTCCTTCTCCAATGCATGAAAGTGAAAAGTGAAAGTAAAGTCGTTCAGTCGTGTCCGACTCTTTACTACCCCATGGACTGTAGCCCACCAGGCTCCTCTGCTGTCTCTTATACACATCTAGATGTGTATAAGAGACAGAGCTAAAGTCACAAAGGCAGATTTTTTCCTCTCTTCTTCAGGAGACAGGAGAGACAGGATGGAAGTCCCCAGTACCACCCATGACTGGGTCATTTCTCCCAGCACACAGACAAAACTCAGAGTCTGAGTCACCCTGCTGGGACTGAACTCCTGGGCCAGAGAAGTCTGCTGTGGGCTCAAGAGCAACCAGAGTGGGCAGAAATTTTTGGAGTTAAGCAGAAGCAAGCTGTCTCCCCGCAGAAGCAAACCATTTCCCTCCGAGGAAGAAATAGCATTTTCATAAAAATCCTCACAACCCTTCCCTCTTCCTCNATACCATAAATTGTTTTTCTATTGCTAAAGATTTAAAACCTGTTTTATTGTTTGATTTCATTTGTTATTCTTTTCATTGTGGCATAATTGACATATAATCTTGTATTAGTTCCATGGGTACAAAATAATAAATAAAATAAAAAATAATTAAAAGTTAGTGTTAGGATCCTTTGAACTTAAACTGATACATTCAATAGTTGATGTGCTTCATACACATAGAGTAAAAAAATTTAATGATTTTGGTTTTATTATTTACAGAGGTTAGCTCTAAAGCAGCTATCCTACCATTTATATTAACTATGAGCCTATCAAATGCTAGCATGTGCAGAGAAATAAAAAGTTTGTTAGAATGTGTTAGAAAATGCACTCTCTTCATGAAATGATTTACAGAATCGAACAAATGGCTCAAAACATATCTCACTTTAGATAAGATTCCAGTTTTTCTATAGCCATTTAAACAAGGCTCTCATGTCATAAAGCCCATAAAAACTAATAACTTTAATTATGAAATATATTTTTGCTTTTACAGAGATTTATTTTTTAAAAATTAATTGGTTTTCATCAGTTAAGTACAGTATTTACAGCAGAGAACTGTTTTTGCAACATGCTTGGAAGAAACAATGATTTTTTTTCTTAGCCTTTGTTTATATTCAGATTCATCAAAAAGTTTCCTGATATACAATAGAAAGTTCTTTGTGGACATCAAAATGGTACATGCCCAGTATTCCTTATTCTTTTCTTCCCAGACATAGCTTCTAAACACATAGAATTATTCCCTCTAGCTAATGTCATTTTCAATATCATTTTTTTCATTTCTGAAACTCCTATTCTCCTAAAGCTATCTGTTGCCCTCCAGCTTAAATATATATCAATACCTTTGAACATGGATCTCAAACTCATCCACCTGCTGACCCAGGATAAAACACATGTATATACCTCTGTTTGCCTCTGCATTTCTGCTCAAAATTCATACTTTGAAAAAGTATTTTATTGGTGAATATTAGTTATTTTCAAACTACAATGATATTCCTTTCTATTCCATTTAGCTTAATAGCTGTATTTTTGTAATTCATGTATCTGTTTCTTTTCTTCCTGTTAATATATTCCTTAAGAAATGGTTTCAAGTATTCTTTAAATATGTATTCCAAAATACGGAACTCTTAACTGAGCATCTTGTTACTTATTGGACATCACTTAAAATAAACAAAGTGAAACATGGGTTTTATTCTGTTAAGCCTGGAAATGTACTAGAAACCAGGAGCAAATGGATGAAATTGGTTTCCTTGAGCAACAGTATTTGAGAGCAGTGAAAAAAAGTGTGATAATATTTAATGACCTATGTTAATACATGATAAAATCCCTAAATTGCAATTTACAATCAAAACAGTTGGTGGCACCTTTGAAGCAATTTCTTGTCTTTGGCAGTAACTATATTGCCTGCAATTTTTTACACAATTACATTGAAATACAAAATATTCATAATTATGCTGGTTTAGATATATTTTCTGATGTTCAGATAGTCCTACTTTAAAAAAACTTCTGTTGATTATACACTATGAAAGAAAAAAATAAAGGCAACTGTGCCCCCCAATAACAGTACTTATTACCCAAATATTTTGACAAGAGTTTTAGTCTGATAAAAATTGTACTTCCTCTTAAAGGCAAATCAAGAGTTCCTTGGAAATAGCGTTTCTTGCCTAGATTAAAAACTCAATAAAATATTGAATTGACAATAAAATATTGGGTTGGCCAAAAATTTCATTTGGGTCTTTCCCTAAGATAACAAACCTGAATAAATTTTTGGCCAACTCAATAGATACAACAGTGTGGGAAGAGTTGAAGAGACTTATTAAAAACTTCTTAAATGCCCCCAAACCCTCTTTGATCCACTTTCCCATTAGGCTTAAAATTCCTACCAGAGAAAATCATTCTTGGAGTTAAGATTATTATGAACTCAGCATAATGTCTTTAAATGTTAAACTTCCCTGAAATATTTGTAATGCATTGAGGCATACACACTGTTAGCACCAAAAGAGATCAGGTAGAATAAATCAGTGATGAGATAAGTAGGCCATTGTGTAAGGTTTTATAGTTTTTGTTTGGGCAGGTGAGGTATAATTAATCTCACTTTTTTCCTGAATTTGAAACCAAATAAGAAGTAAATTCACACTGAGAAAGAACCAATTCTATAAAACTGGGTTGAGAATGCAACTTTGCCCAGCAGTCAAATGTGCTTCTAAGTACTTTACCAGGAGTCTACCAACTCACCCCACAATGGCTCTGGAGTTCAAATAAGGAAAGTGGAGGGGATGTCCTGTTGTTTTGGACAATATGGTATCCAAGAGAAACAAATTCAGACAGTAAAGTGCTAAGGAGAGATTTTAATCACTAATATACTATTGCAATTGGGAAGTGAGTCCAGCTTGAAATAAACGCAACTTGGATTTGTTTAGAGGTGAGTGATATTTTAAAGGAGAATGAGGAAATCAGGAGGAGAGAGGACATAAACTACAGCAAAATCAGGGAACTGAAGAGTTACCTAGGGCCAGTCAGCGTCCAGGCCAATGGAGTCAGCTGTGACTTTCTGCTGATGACTAAAGAACTTCAGGATTTTATCTTCCCCAGGACACTGCAAGACAGAGACCCCACCCTTCTGGATAATTCCATCTCAAATAAATGGCTTTTAGGTTCTCAAAAAAGACACAAGATCCTCTTGAATTGTGGGAGCTACATAGAAAAAAGATTCACAGCTGAAAGCCCTTTTCATAAATGCTTTAAGAAGTGGAGAACACAGCCCAGCTCAGNGACAGAGACTCCACCCTTCTGGATAATTCCATCTCAAATAAATGGCTTTTAGGTTCTCAAAAAAGACACAAGATCCTCTTGAATTGTGGGAGCTACATAGAAAAAAGATTCAC
Source organism: Neotragus moschatus (assembly GCA_006410615.1). Classification (NCBI taxonomy): domain Eukaryota; kingdom Metazoa; phylum Chordata; class Mammalia; order Artiodactyla; family Bovidae; genus Neotragus; species Neotragus moschatus. The sequence continues at coordinate 10,113 of SJYA01001341.1, forward strand.
AGCTGAAAGCCCTTTTCATAAATGCTTTAAGAAGTGGAGAACACAGCCCAGCTCAGGTATTACGTAAAATAAACAGTAAATTTTTCTGACAGCTCTGCACTTGGCCAGATTAAAAACTCAAAAAGGGGCTGGCTGGATTATTCCAAGGTTGCAACCTTAGGCTATTAGAAGCCCTTTTAAAGTTTGATCAAGTCTCTAAGCAGGGGTTTGAATGCAATACTCTGCTGAGAGGTTTTGTTGAGAGTGTTCAGTAGCCCGTAAACAAAATGCTCAGAAGGGGCTGTGTTTGCGCATGCTCTGTTCCCCTGCTCTTTCTCTGAATATGGCTGAAGGAAGAGTCATCTTGCCTGTATAACCAGGAGGGAAAATGTAGCTATACTTTAGAAGGAGGAGAGTATACTAGGAGGAGGGTAAGAATGGATCCTCCTTTGCCCCAAGGGAACATTTGGCAATGTCCAGAGACATTTTTGATTTTCACACGTAAAGGTGGTGGATAATGCTAATAACAGGCTTCCCAGGTGGTGCTTGTGGTAAAGAATCCGCTTGCAGACGCAGCAGATGCAAGAGATGTGGGTTCGATCCCCGGGTCAGGAAGATCCCCCTGGAGGAGGGCATGGCAACCCACTCCAGTATTCTTGCCTGGAGAATCCCATGAACAGAGGAGCCTGGCGGGCTACAGTAAATAGGGTCGCAAAGAGTCAGACAGGACTGAAGTGACTTAGCACGCAATGCTAATAACAACTAGTAGGCNATAAGTACATGGATAAATTAATATAGAAAATCACAAGTATATGTAAATACATATATATCAATTTTTATTTCTTGAGGATTATCAGTGATTTTGTTTCTTAAGGAGATATATGTGAGAATATATAAGCATTCTTGACACCAAAGTAGAAAAAGGGTTGGAATGATGTCTGAGAAGAACTTGCTTTTCCTCAAGGGGACTTGGTCTTTCTAGTGATTCAGCTGCTCCAGAGAGTAAAGATCAGTGAACTGTCACTTTTCATCCCTAGCTATTCAAAGTACCAGTCAGCCACAGGTCTGGCCAACATCTTTTGCTCACCAGATTCTTAGTGACTGCCAAGAGGCATGATTTGGAAAAGAGAGAGAAAACGTTTTAACTCAAACCCAAGCCACTGAGGGCATCTCTGGTGGCTCAGCAACACAGAATCTGCAGAAGATGTGAGTTCCTGACCCAATCCCTGGGTCTTAAAGATCCTCTGAAGAAGGAGATAGCAACCCACCTCAGTATTCTTGCCTGGGAAATCTCACGGACAGAAGAACCTGGTGGGCTACAGTCCATGGGGTCGCAAAGAATCAGACATGACTTAGTAATTAAACAGCAATAACATGCCACTGAGCTTTACCATGTGCCTAAACTATCAAATTGCTGTTTGTGTTATCTGCAGACACCAAACCAAAAATGGGAAACATAGAAATGTGTATTCTTTGAATCAATGTGGATTTGAAAGATATGAAGAATACAGTAATCCTTACCCAAGAGAAACAAGACATTGAAGAATGAAAAAAGACGTCCCTCAACCTGCAAGGAAGGGACAATGATGTGGCATGTCAAGTCTTTTCAAAAAAAACAGGCTGAATATCACTGTATTCCGGAGAGTGGCACAAGTGAAATGCACCATAAGCCAGGAATAAAATAGGACTGCGTTGTTTTCACTTCAGTCACTGAAAGAATTTCTTGCAGAGACATGTACATTTTTGTCTATCACAAACCAAGGCCATTTTTAACAGAAAATCTGCTATGCTGAAAATCTACATAAACTGTCAGGCAGAAAAAAATTCTCTATCTTACAGCCACAAGGTAGAAATGGTTCAAAAGATAAGACCATTTCTAGATATGTTCTGTTGGGCTTGATATTACTACCAAGACATCCATGGGTTAAATTTTAATGGATCATAAGTTGCATGAATATGACAGTCCACATAGAAAGGCTCCTATTTCCTCAGAATCTCATTCTCCAGGAAATTACATTACTTCTCCACCTCTCCTAATAAACCCCTTGAGAACAAGGAATGTAATTTGGGTCTTTATATATCCTGAGTGTCCAGCACAATGTTTGACCAGAGATAGCAAATGTATGGCAAAACTTTTAATAAAAGATTATGCTAACTATCTGATTTTCTAGTGCATATTGACCAATAAGTGCTAGAAATAAGGTATAAGTCAGCAATTTATTTTATTACTTTTAGTGGAGCTTTATAAACCTTTTGTAGTGAAGAAGATTGAACCTAATGGTTCTGTAATGTGATTCTACGTTACATTGACTCAAGTACACTTTCTCTTTTATGAGAATGAGTAATAGCATACTTTGTATCAAGTGATTCAGGCAGAATTTACTCTTGAGAGGACACGAATGGCCAAAGCAGTTTTGAATGAGAATGTGGAAGGAGTCCAAAAGTCTAAACTGGAGTGCTTGATAACTCCAATTTAGATGGGGAGGGTCCTATTGACTCTTTCCACTAGTTTTTCTTTTGATGCCTAACAGAGAGTTCAGCTAGTAGTGGCGCTCCGTGAACCTGTGAAAGATACAGCATGGTAAGCTGGAGTTGCCAGGGAAACATGAGCACAGCCCAAGAATGAGCTGGAAAGTTGTAAACATAGGACTCTGGCCTAAACTTCTTGTGTTCGCAGCAACATGAATGAACCAAGAGATGGTCATACAAAGTGAAGTAAGTCAAACAGAGAAAGACAAATATCGTATGATATCACTTACCCTAGGTGAAATCGCCTCAAAAAGGATACAAATGAGCTTGTTTACAAAACAGAAACAGACTGACAGTCTTGGAAAATACATTTGTGATTACCAAAGGGGAAGAGTGTGTGTGTTGGGGGAGAAGGATAAATTAGGAGTTGGGAATGAACATATATACTCTACTGTATATAAAATTGATAAACAACAAGACCCTACCAAATAGCACAGGGAATTCTACTCAATAATCTGAAATAATCTATATAGGAAAAGAATCTGAAAAAAATGGATATATATATATATAGGTACAACTGAATCTCTTTGTTATATGTGTGAAACTAACACAAAATTGTAATATACTCCAATATGAAATACAAATTAAATTAAAATAAATAAACTTCTGGAAGTAATTCACTGGGTGGGCTGTGAGCTCCTTGAGAGAAGGCATGGATCTCATAGATTTCTGAATCTGTAGTACGTAGCACAATGCTTGGTACATGGGAGTTACTTGAATATTTAGAGAATTAATAGATGAGTAACTGTCCCAGAGGTCTGCCCTGGGGGCTCAGTAGTAAAGAATTCACCTGCCATGCAAGTGACGCAGATTTGCTCCCTGGGTTGGGAAGATCCCCTGGAGAAGGAAATGGCAACCCACTCCAGTATTCTTGCCTGGGAAATCCCATGGACAGAGGAGCCTGCAGGCTACAGTCCATGGGGTCAAAAAGAGTCAAACATGACTTAGCAACTAAACAATAACAACTATCCCCGATAAAGTGAAGGCATAGCATGGTAGCTCCCCTCTCACAATACCTGGGGTCTTTTTGCTATTATTACAGTGCATAAACAGGAAAGATTACATAGATTTTCTAGCTCATTCTCTAGAAGGTCCTTTTTAAAAAATTTTTTTTCTGTTTTCTTTTATTCTTTGGGACTACTACTGTGCATAACATTTAGAAAACGTGTTTGACCTTAAAATTGTGTCACCTAATACTTACTGGGACTTCCCTCATAGCTCAGTTGGTAAAGAATCTGCCTGCAATGCAGGAGACCTGGGTTCGATTTCTGGCTCAGGAAGATCCTCTGAAGGAGGAAAATGGCAACCTACTCCAGTATTCTTGCTAGGAGAATCCCATGTACAGAGGAACCTGGCAGGCTACAGTCCATGGGGTTGCAAGAGTTGGACACAACTTAGAAACTAAATCACCACCAATACTTATTCCAAGGGTATGTGTCATTGTGATCGTTGGAGGATGCCACTCTTGAAAGTCAAGAGGGTCAAGTAGAAGAGAGTAAATTGAATGAAGTGGGACAAAAAGAAACTTGAATTTTTTGTCTAGTTCTTACTCTTCACTTTCTGAGACTTTAGGTTTCAAAGTATGCTATTTGCCAGGTAAAGTGTTTTGGCCCCCGCTTCAAAGCTCTGATTCAGAGAGGTTAAAGTGATTTGATCAAAGATACTTTGTTCAATAAGGTTTAAGGAGATTGGACTGACCCCCAGCATCTCCTTATTGTGCCCCATGTCTAAATACAAAAATAAAGATAACGAGTATTTCAGAGGGCCCTCATGGAACTGGAAGACAAGCCAGAGCCAGGATTCTGGTCACACGTTCACTACCCCAGTCAAATTTTTGTCTCTTTCTTTCAAAACATAGGTGGTATTGGCCAGGCATACACATTTAGCCCAATAAATTGTTTCTTCTCACTGTGTACAGGTAGTGACCCCTGAAAGAACTGAGGTCACTCTCGAATGATTGCTCACAGCTGTGGCCTACGGGGCTTGGATAAGACAGTTCAACAGGTCTGAAAATCCAGAAGAATGACCGCCTTTTGAAGCCAAATGGCAAATCCGTCAGAGTGAACTCTTTTTTCCGCAGTACCTTACCCTGGGCAATGGTGGAGCGGTGGAAACCTGGGACCCTTGGGGAGCCAGGAAGCTGACACAAGTCTCACTTGATGCTTAATGCTCCTGAAGATCAAGAGAGATGAATGCCTGCAGCTATAGCCTTAGCAGGATTATTTACAGGTTAAATTTATTAATAAAGTCAAGGTCAGCTGCACTAACAGCAGAGCTGTGTGGTCTATTTATAATAATCTAGGTGGCACTAGCAGTAAAGAACCTGCCTGTCAACGCAGGAGACACAAAAAAAGCGGGTTCGATCCCTGGGTATGGACGATCCCCTGGAGGAGGGCATGGCAAGGCACTCCAGTATTTTTGCTTGGAGAATCCCACAGACAGAGGAGCCTGGTGGGCTACAGGGCTGCAAAGAGTTAGACATGATTGAAGCAACTTAGTTTCAGTAGATAAAGCCCTTAATCTCACAGTCACTTTAGTTTCTCTCCTGGACTGTTCTATGTTAGTGCCCCCATTAGAACTGCTTTTTGTTCTCCATATTTATTAAATTGAATTTTTCTTATTTTCTAACTTTGAAAATGTATTAATCAAAGAATTCATGTGCACTCTTTATTTAAACAAATACTGCTAAAAAGGACAGGAAACCACCATCATTTCTATCCTATCACTGTCCAAATTTCACAGGCCAAACTTCAATCCTGTTCCCACAAAGCTACTATTTTCAAATCTTCCAGTTATTTTTTTCGACAGTCCTGTGGCCATCAAAGATTCTAGTAAGCCAGCCAATGGTACTAATATCCAGCAAAGACAATATCTAGTCTCCACTTTGGACATAAGCTAATTAAACTAGACACATAGGCTGCTATGAATATTCTGGGCTTCATTATATTTTTACAGAGACTTCAAAAGTAGGAAAAGCACCTTGACTTTATCCTGTGTTGTATGGGCTGGGGTAGAGGTAAGAATCAACCTCGTAAGATTTATTCTCCCCTGTCTGAGATGGAGAGCACCCAGAGAGCATCAAAGAACCAGCTACAACCAAGGGCTCAAATTAAGTCCACTCTGGTCTTGGCTGAGATGATGGATCAGGCCTGGTGCTGATGTGTGTATCAGGACTGGGAACCACTGGTCCACCAGAATGTACAGCTTGGAATCAGCCTTCTGACCATTCCAGGATTGGGGCTTGTACACTCCAACCAAGAAAGGTGTTCAGGCAGAATAGGAAATAAGCCAGGATTCTGTGGTCATTCTGATGTTGGATCCCAAGCCATGATCACACCAGGGGAAGCGTGATGCTTCTCCATCACGTTTCCCAAACCAAACACACCTCCCAGAGTCTGACATTCAGCACTGCTAGATTTCTTTGTGCCGCACCATGGTGTATCAACAAGGGAGACCCTCACCCATTGCTGTGTTGCTGTTATTTACAAAATTTACCTAAAAATGTTTACTCAGATGGTCTGGTGTGTGTGCTCTTTTCTTCACCTCTAATTGCTCACCATACGCCTCAAAGTATACCTCAAAGTATATGCCTCAGTGTACCCTAGTACTCTTACCTGCTTTTTAGACCTTTCAGTCTTCCTACATTGTTATCCTTTTTAAATCTTAAAACTTCAGTATGAGGATAAACTGAATGAAAGCCATTGTGCTATACATAGAATCATGCTACTCCCTCCAGTTCACTTCAGTTCAGTCACTCAGTCGTGTCTGACTCTTTGCGACCTATTGAATCACAGCATGCCAGGCCTCCGTGTCCATCACCAACNTAATCAATAAAGCAGAAATAGATGTTTTTCTGGAACTCTCTTGATTTTTCCATGATCCAGTAGATGTGGCAATTTGATCTCTGGTCCCTCTGATTTTTCTAAAACCAGCTTGAACATCTGGTATTTCACGGTTAATGTACTGTAAGCCTGGTTTGGAGAATTTTGAGCCTTACTTTACTAGAATGTGAGATGAATGCAATTATGCGATAGTTTGAGCATTCTCTGGCATTGCCTTTCTTTGGGATTAGAATGAAAACTGACCTTTTCCAGTCCTGTGGCCACTGCTGACTTTTCCAAATTTGCTGGCATATTGAGTGTAACACTTTCACAGCATCATTTTNACTGTAAGCCTGGTTTGGAGAATTTTGAGCCTTACTTTACTAGAATGTGAGATGAATGCAATTATGCGATAGTTTGAGCATTCTCTGGCATTGCCTTTCTTTGGGATTAGAATGAAAACTGACCTTTTCCAGTCCTGTGGCCACTGCTGACTTTTCCAAATTTGCTGGCATATTGAGTGTAACACTTTCACAGCATCATTTTTCACGATTTGAAAGTGCTCAACTGGAATTCCATCACCTCCACTAGTTTTGTTCGTAGGGATGCTTTCTAAGGCCCACTTGACTTCATATTCCAGGATGTCTGGCTCTAGGTGAGTGATCACGCTATTGTGATTATCTGGGTCATGAAGCTCTTAACTAGCTTTAAATCTAATTAACTCTCTGCCTCTACTCTCTGCCCTAGTGTGATGTTGATGTTGATGATGACAAGGTCAGGTTAGGTGTCCTCATCCTTTGCCTTTAATAACAACACAGAATTAAAATGACTTTTCATCACTACATCATAAGTCTCCAGAATTTAAAATTTAAAGGAACGTCTATGATATTTCTTGATGATGTGCATTAAGGAAAAATGTATCATAGCCAAATCTCTTTGGTCTTCCAAACTGCTTATGCATACAGTAAGGAAATGAAACACTTATTTCAGAGATTTGGCCTGTCAACAGCTCTATTGTTTCCATTAACAAAGGAGGAAGAAAATATTATAGTTCCAAAAACACTGAAACAAAGTAAAGCAAATGAATTCACAAGTAAATGCTATGGTGTAGTAGGACCAACGGTACTGAGTATGAAAAGACTCAGATTCAAATTTTCAGTCTAGTAGAGCAATGCCCATCAAAACCCACTGGACACAGGAGCAGAGAGGCAAGATAGCACAAAAAATATGCTATTAGTAACAGTTATTTATTAGCACTTGTTGCTATCTGACATGGTAATGTGTTATTAGTCATAATGATACTAATAATGCTAAAACTTGAGATGATATGTTTATATAACTGAAAGTTGCTTCATGTTTACTGCTTCATCACAGTAACTCACCTACAGGCTGATCCATGTTGCACCAACTAAGATGAATTCTATTACCCACACTCTACTTTTATTCATGTCTGCATGAATAAAGGTTTGTATCATTATAAATTAATCATGAGCAGCAGCCTCCTATGGGTCCTCCCACTTCAACAAATTTCTATTGTTTCTCTGGTCACTCCACTTTTCCCTTTGCCTATAGCTGACTGCTCTGAAACTTTATGAATCTGCCACTGGTTAGATTACAGTGAATGAAGTCTTCAATGTCAGCACTTTTTCTTTTTTCTTTTTTCTTTTTTTTGATGGGCTAAAGCTCTCTAAAGCTAGAATATCTGGATTAAGGGAAAAGAATAAAATAAGTAAATGAATTAACTATAGATTTGCCCAACTGATACTTCTCATTCTGCCCCTGCTCCAAGATCTAGCACAGAGATCAGAGAAAGCATCAAAGAGCAAAAGAGTAGTAAGATGCTACTTACTTAAATGGCTTTGAGGATTGCTCACCATTATCTGTATTTCAGCTTGCCTTGCTCATATCCACATGGGGAAAGGACTGGGAAAGGTACCACCTATTTAAATATGGGGGGACCACAAGGCAGTATATTCTGATCCACGTTTCCTTTGAGTTCATCTGTGGTAGTGTGAACAGGAAGGCAGGAAGTGCAATAGACCCATCTCAGAATAGGGAGCATTACATATTGTGCTTATAAGCAGCGATGGATGAAATTATATACTCTTGACTGAGATAATGGGTGTTGCNGTTTCCTTTGAGTTCATCTGTGGTAGTGTGAACAGGAAGGCAGGAAGTGCAATAGACCCATCTCAGAATAGGGAGCATTACATATTGTGCTTATAAGCAGTGATGGATGAAATTATATACTCTTGACTGAGATAATGGGTGTTGCCACTTAAATATTCTCTGACCCCTAAAATTCTAAAATGAGTAAGAGAATGAGGAGAAAAGGGAGAGACGGAGGAGGAGAACTAGGAGAAGATGGAAAAAGAACTATAAACACAAAATACTGGCCAATGCTTTGTTAATGATGACAATATGCATTTTCAATTGGATAAAGGAGAAAAATGTAAAGCTTTAGTTTAAAACAGGCAACAGCTAAAAGCAACTGTGTGCTGGAGCCAGCATGTACCAGCTCTCATGGCCACTTGTGAGCATCTCTTCCCAAGGCCTGTGATGTCACATTGTTAGGTTGAAACTGGCCATGGCAGAGTATTTACACCATGAAAACTGGCCAATGCTACATTTCAGACCCCCTAATAAAGCCAGTAGTTAAACATTTACCCTAATGCTACTGGCTTAGAGAAGGCAATGGCACCCCACTCTAGTACTCTTGCCTGGAAAATCCCATGGATGGAGGAGTCTGGTAGGGTGCAGTCCATGGGGTCACAAAAAGTCAGACACAACTGAGTGACTTAACTTTCACTTTTCACTTTCCTGCATTGGAGGAGGAAATGGCAATCCACTCCAATATTCTTGCCCAGAGAATCCCAAGGACGGAGGAGCCTGGTGGGCTGCCGTCTGTGGGGTCGCACAGAATTGGACACAACTAAAGCGAGTTAGCAGCAGCAGCAGCAGCAACACTACTGGCTAGAAGCCACAAAGTGGGAGAACCCTCAGAAACAGGAATACTGGGAGCACTGAGAACAATAGGTACCACCCACTGACTGAGGCTTTTTTGTAGCAGAGAAGCAAGTGGAACAAAGTGGCAGTAGTGCCCAGAATCTACAAAGGCCACTGACTGTGGTTGGGGTATTCAAGTACATATTTAACCAAAGTGATAATGATGATCACATACATGGATTAGAATTTCACTGAAAATTTGGTCAAATAGCTTTATTAAATTGATGAACAATCTTGGCTTGCTGGTTGAATGTTACCTGGGAAGACTTGAAGGCTGTGTGAGGCTCTCAATGATGCGTCTGGCCTTTCTGCATTTAAAAAGCCCCAGCAAACAGCCATATCAGGCTATGTTGTAGTCTGAAGACAGATATTATTTGGAGGTGGACAGAGATGATGATGCTCTATATTAGCAAATCTCAAGTACAGACAATTCTTTCTCCAGAATGGGAAGCAATGAAAACCATTATAGCAGCCTCAGTGTATCTCTTGATATAGTAACAACAGTTGCACATATGGGATCCTATAGGAACTGAGGCTTTCAAACTGTGGTGCTGGAGAAGAATCTTGAGAGTCCTTGGACAGAAAGATCAAACCACTCAATTCTAAAGGAAATCAACCCCAAATATTCACTGGAAGGACTGATGCTGAAGCAGAAACTCCAGTGAAAAGCCAACTCACTGGGAAAAAAAAAAAAAACTTGATACTGGGAAAGATTGAGGGTACAGAGCATGAGATGGTTGGATGGCACCACTAACTCAATGGACATAAGTTTGAACAAATTCCAGGAGATAGTGAAGGACAGGGAAGCCTGGAGTGCTATAGTTCATGGAATTGCAAGAAGTTGGACACAACTTAGTGACTGAGCAGCAACAATGAATAAATCACAATCCTTACTCTGCCCAAAGATCCATTTCATACTCATTTTGTTCAGTTACAAAAATATTTTTCATAAAATAATTTTGTGACTTATTCCTTAATTATCACTTTTTCCATACCACTACCTAGTTAATTTATCAAACATTATCATAAATTATACAGATAATTTCTTTATAAATAATCATGAGGAAAGTATTCAGTGAAATAATGTTGAAACTTCATTTTTACTGCATTAGAGTCAGCCTGCTTTTAACCACAAGTACTTGTTTTCTCTGACCTCTTTTATTTTCTCTGATCCATGGTTAAGAAGAAAACTTTATGAGTGTCCTAGATGAAGTACCTTCAAACTAGATTAACCATGGCCCATATCAGAAACACAATTAACATTTACTGACATCTACCTGCTGTTACTAGAAATCCCTGTATTTTTTATATATAATATATATGTTTATAGTATTTTTCACCAAAAAATAAAGTGAGAACAAATAAATCATTTTGAAAATACCATAATTTGTGTGGTACTATCAAACATATATTCATAGATAATCTGTATTCTTAAAACTGGATTTAAAGTACAATTGAGAAATATAAATTTCCTATTACACTCAATGATTCTAGATTTTTAGCTATATAAGTCAGTACAAATATTATGAAATCCAAACCCCTTATCTTAAAGATAAAGAAACTGAATTTCAGAGAAAATGAGAACCATAGAAATACAAGCCATCATTTCCTACTCTGCAGAAAACCTATCTGTTAAATCTGAGAAAGAAAATCCAAACACATAACAGGTAATATAACATACTCATTGCATGCTTACTAACAGAGTTAACCCCCTGACAAAAACCTATCGTTAATCATAGAGAATCATTTTCATCTGCTTGTCTTCTGAGACTGTTCTGAATGGGGAATTTTCTAATAAATTCAGAAAAGTAATTCATTAGGAAATACTTTTCAGAGTATAGAGACATGACTAAAAGTAACCCAGCATATTTTTTTTAAAAAATGGCACCTCATAAATAGCGAATACTTCACAAAGTTATGTATGATAGTAACAAGTGAGGAAAAACAAAAGAATATGAAAGACACAAAGTTCCTTAGAAGAATAAAATAGAACTACAAGACAGCATGAAGTAAAAGCAGGGACATGATTAAACCTGTGCTGTCTTAAAATAATTGCTAGAAAGGATGCTTTCTTCTTCTGCATGTCAGAAGGAAGACATTTATAAATGAGGCTTAAAGGATGATCACAAGTTAGGTAAAGGGGGAGAAAAAAGAAAGACAAAGGGGTGGAGAGTAAAGAAATGATTTAAGGAACTGAGAGAAACTCAGAAACGTGGAAGAGCTGAGCTGAGAGGAGAATGAGACTAGGTTTAACCAGCCAACCAAATCTTAGAGATCCTTGTAAATTTTCAATCTGTGTCTTTTATGCTACCTGTTTTAATTTATTTTGATATGTGATATAAGAAATAGTGTGGAGAGTATAACAGAGCACATAAGGGATCCACCTGGAAAGACAAGGATATTGAATGTAGTTCCTTGTGCTACACAGTAAGACCTTGTTGTCTTGGCATCATCTTAGCAAGGAGAAGGATGGGGAGGACACGGCTGAAACTTCTGTTCTTGGTATTTTCTAAGTAATCTACATCCACATGGGAAAGATCAAGTCCTGAGCCTTTGAAGTGGCAGCACTGACTGCATGATCCTAGACTACCAGGAAAATAACCCTAGGGAGTATCAAATAGTGAGAACTCAACAAGACCCAGCATCACTCAACCACCAGTAGCACCCTGTGCAGGACGCCTCATCTAAACAACAAACAAAATAAAAATGCAAACCAAATCATCAGCAGACAGGATTACCACTCCACTCAGCCTTGCCCATTAGAGGAAACACAAACAAACAACAACAACAAATCTCAGCACAAATCACACTATACAAAACTTGCACAAACCACTGGACAAAACTTAGGAAAGCAGAAACTAAAAGGAAGAAAGAATTCAACTTTGAAGCCTGGGCAAAGGAGATCTCAAACACAAGTTTAAAAAAATAATGACAAGACAGAAATACCACCTAAATGAAGGAACAAACTAGAAACACAGAAGTCCAAATAAATGAAGGGGAAATAGGCAAACTACCTTAAAAAAGAATTCAGAATAATGATAATAAGAAAGTGAAAAGTGAAGTCGCTCAGTCGTGTCTGACTCTTTGCGACCACATGTACAACAGGTTCCTCCGTCCATGGGATTTTCTAGGTAAGAGTACTGGAGTGGGTTACCATTTCCTTCTCCAGGGAACTTCCTGACCCAAGGATCAAACCCAGGTCTCCCACATTGTAGACAGATACTTTAATATCTGAGCCACCAGGGAAGTCCAATGATACTAAAGATGACCAAAAAAACTTGGAAACAAAATGGAGAAAATGCAAGAATGAATTAACAAAAATCTAGAAGACTTAAGCAATAAACATATACAGACAAACAACATGATTACTGAAATTTAAAATGCTATAGAAGGAATCAATAGCAGAATACCTGAAGCAGGAGAACAAATCAGTGAACTGGAAAATAAAATGGTAGAAATAACTTCTGAAGAGCAGAATAAAAGTAAAACGAATAACAAGAACTGAGCATAGTCTCAGAGACATCTGAGACAATATCAAACACATCAACATTTAAATTATAGGGATCTCAGAAGAAAAAGAGAAAAAGAAAGGATATGAGAAAAATTTTGAAGATAATGTAGTTGCAAATTTCCCCAACATGGAAAAAGAAATAGTCAATCAAGTCCAAGAGGCACAAAGAGTCCCATACAGGATAAACCCAAGGAGAAATACACCAAGACACATACTAATCAAACTAACAAAGACTAAACACAAAAAAAGGATATTAAAAGCAGCAAGGGAAAAGCATCAAGTAACATACAAGAGACATCCCATATTTAACAGCTGATTTTTCAGTAGAAACTCTACATGCCAGAAGGGAATGATAGGATATATTTATAGTATTGAAAGGGAAAAATCTACAACAAAGATTACTCTTCCCAGAAAGGATCTCATTCAAAACTGATGGAGAAATAAAAAGCTTTTAAGACAAGCAAAAGTTAAGAGAATTCAGTACCACCAAACCAGCTTCACAATAAATGTTAAAGGGGCTTATATAGTCAAGAAATACCAGAGAAGAAAAATATCAATGAAATAAACCCCAAACAGTTAAGAAAATGGCAATAGGAATATATATATCAGTAATTATTTTAAATGTGAATGGGTTAAATGTTCCAACCAAAAGACACACTGGCTGAATGAATACAAAAACAAGACCCATATATATGCTATCTATAAGAAATTCGCTTCAGACCTCGAGACACATATACACTGAAAGTGAGAACATGGAAAAATATATTCCACGCAAATGGGAAGCAAAAGAAAGCTGGAATAGCAATCTTCATATCAGACAAAATAGACCTTAAAATAAAGAATATTATGAGAGATAAGGAAAGACACTGTATAATGATCAAGAGATCAATCCAAGAGGAAGACATAACAATTGTAAATATCTATGCACCCAACATAGGAGCACCTCAATACATAAGACAAACACTAACAGACATAAAACGAGAAATTGACAATAACACAATAATAGTAGGAGACTTTAACACCCCACTCATACCAATGGATAGATCATCAAAACAGAAAACTAATAAGAAAACACAGGTCTTAAATGATACATTAGATAAGATGATCTCATTGGTATCTTCAGGACATTCCATCCAAATGCAGCACACACCTTCTTCTCAAGTGTACATGGAACATTCTCCAGAATAGACCACATCTTGGGTCACAAATAGAATCTCAGTAAATTTAAGAAAATTTAAATCATATCAAGGATCTTCTCTGACCACAAGATATCAGACTAGATGTCAGTCACAAAAAAAAAAAAAACTGTAAAAAACACAAACACATGGAGATTAAACAACATGATTCTAAATAACCAACAAGTTACTGAAGAAATAAAAAAAATTTCTAGAAACAAATGACAATGAAATCACAACAGCACAAAACCTATGGGATACAGCACAAGCACGTCTAAGAGGGAAGTTTATAGCAATACAACCTACACCAAGAAACAAGAAAAACATCAAATAGACAACCTAACTTTACACCCAAAACAAATAAAAGAGAAGAATAAAAAAAAAATTAGTAGAAGGAAAGAAATCATAATGATTCAAGCAGAAATAAATGTAAAAGAAATGAAAGGAACAATAGCAAAAACTAATAAAACTAAAAGCTGGTTCTCTGAGAAAATAAACAAAATTGACAAACATTTAGCCAGTTCATCAAGAAAAAAAAGAAAGAGAAGAATCAAATCAACAAAATTAGAAATGAAAAAGTAGAGGTTACAACAGACAATGCAGAAATACCAAGGAGTATAATAGACTATTATAAACAACTATATGACAATAAAATGGATAACTGGGAAGAAACGGGCAGATTCTTAGAAAAGTTCAATTTTATAAGACTGAACCAGGAAAAAATAGAAATTATGACCAGCCCAAATACAAGTACTTAAATTGAAGATCAAAAATCTCCCAAAAAACAAAAGCCCAGGACCAGATGGTTTCACAGGTGAATTCTATCAAACATTTAGAGAAGAGCTAATGCCTATCCTTCTAAAACTCTTTCAAAAAATTGCAGAGGAAGGAACAGTTCCAAACTCATTCTACGTGGCCACCATCACCCCAATACCAAAACCAAAGACAACACATAAAAAGAAAACTACAGACCAACATCACTGATGAACATAGTCACAAAAATTCTCAATAAAACTTTAGCAAACAGAATTGAACAGCACATCAAAAAGCTCATACACCATGATCAAGTTGGGTTTATACTAGGGATAAACCCTAGGGATGCCAGGATTCTTCAATATGTGCAAATAAATCAATGTGATACACCATATTAACAAACTGAAAGATAAAAACCATATGATAATCTCAATAGATGTAGGAAAAAGGCTTTGAAAATATTCAGCACCCATTTATGATTAAAACTCTTCAAACAATGGGCATAGAAGGAACCTACCTCAACATAGTAAAAGCCATATATGATAAGCCTACAGCAAACATTATTCTCAGTGTTGAAAAACTGAAGGCATTTCCCCTGGGATCATGAAAAAGACAAGGGTGTCCACTTTCACCACTATTATTCAACATAATACTGGAAGTCCTATCTACAGGATAGAAGAAAAAGAAATAAGAGGAATCCAAACCAGAAAAGAAGAAAAACTCTCACTGTTTGCATATGACATGATACTCTACATAGAAAACCCTAAAGATAGTATCAGAAAATTACTAGAGCTAATCAGTGAATTTAGCAAATTTGCAGGATACAAAATCAATACACAGAAATTACTTTCATTTCTACATACTAACAATGAAGAATTTTAAAGAGAAATGAAGGAATCACTTCCATTCACTATTGCCACAAAAATAATTAAATACATAGGAATAAACATACCTAACTAGATAGAAGAACTGTACACAGAAAATTATAAAACACTAATGAAAGAAATCAAATATGACATAAACAGATGGAGAGATATTCCATATTGCTGGGTAGGAAGAATCAGCATTGTGAAAATGACTGTACTACCAAATGCAATCTACAGATTCAATGAGATCCCTATCAAATTACCAATGGCATTCTTCACAGAACTAGAACAAACAATTTCACAGTTCATATGGAAACACAAAAGACCCAGAATAGCCAAAGCAGTCTTAAGAAAGGAGAATTGAGCAGGACGAATCAAACTTCCTGACTTCAGATTTTATTACAAAGTCACAGTCCTCAAAACAGTATGGTACTGGCACAAAAATAGAAATATTTCCAAATGGACCAAGATAGAAAGCCCAGAAATAAACCCATGCACCTATGGGTACCTTATTTTTGACAAAGGAGGCAAGAATATACAATGGGACAAAGACAGCCTCTTCAATAAATGGTGCTGGGAAAACTAGACAACTACATGTAAAAGAATGAAATTAGAACATTCCTGAACACCATATGCAAACATAAACTCAAAATTGATTAAACACCTAAATGTAAGCCCAGAAACTATAAAACTCTTAGAGGAAAACATAGGCAGAACACTTGATGACATAAATCTAAGCAAGATTATGATAACCCACCTCCTAGAGTGACAGAAATAAAATCAAAAGTAAACAAGTGGGACCTGATTAAACTTAAAAGCTTCTTCACATCAAAGGAAACTATAAGCAAGGTGAAAAGAAAACCCTCAGAATGGGAGGAAATAATAGCAAATGAAACAACTGACTTCCAAAATATACAAGCAGCACATACAACTCAATACCAGAAAAACAAAAAACCCAATCAAAAAGTGGAGAAAAGACCTAAACAGACGTTTCTCCAAAGAAGACATACAGATGGCTAACAAACTTGAAAAGATGCTCAACATCACTCATTATTAGAGAAATGCAAACAAAATTGCAATGAGATATCACCTCACACTGGTCAGAATGGCCATCATCAAAAAGTCTACAAACAATAAATGCTGGAAAGGGTGTGGAGAAAAGGGAACACTCCTGCACTGTTGGTAGGAATGTAAAATGATACAGCCACTATGGAAGACGGTATGGAGATTTCTTAGAAAACTAGGATTCAAACCACCATATGACTCAGCAAATCCAGTCCTAGGCATATACCCTGATGAAACTAAAACTGAAAGAGACTCATGTATCCCATTGTTCATTTCAGCACTATATACAATAGTTAGAACTTGGAAGCAACCTAGATGCCCATGGACAGATGAATGGATAAAGAAGTTGTGGTATATATACACAATGGAATATGACTCAACCATAAAAAGGAATGCATTTTAGTCAGTTCTAATGAAGTGGATGAACCTAGAACATTTTATAGCTATTATACTCACTTTCTGAAGTGATTCAGAAAGAGAAAGATAAATACCATATTCTAACACATATATGTATAAAATCTAGAAAAATGGTACTGAAGAATTTATTTACTGGGCAACAGTGAAGAAACAGACATAGAAAATAGACTTATGGACATGGGGAGAGGGGAGGAAAGGGTGAGATGTATGGAAAGAGTAACATGGAAACTTACATTACCATATGCAAAATAGATAGCAAACAGGAATTTGCTGTATTCTTGCCTTGAGAACCCCATGAACAGTATGAAAAGGCAAAAAGATAGGACACAGAAAGATGAACTCCCCAGGTCAGTAGATGCCCAATATGCTACTGGAGATCAGTGGAGAAATAACTCCAGAAGGAATGAAGGGATGGAGCCAAAGAAAAAACAACACTCAGTTGTGGATGTGGCTAGTGATAGAAGCAAGGTCTGATGCTGTAAAGAGCAATATTGCATAGCAACCTGGAATGTTAGGTCCATGAATCAAGGCAAATTGGAAGTGGTCAAACAAGAGATGGCAAGAGTGAACATCAACATTCTAGGAATCAGCGAACTAAGGTAGACTGGAATGAGTGAATTTAACTCAGATGACCATTGTATCTACTACTGTGGGCAGGAATCCCTCAGAATAAATGGAGCAGCCATCACAGTCAACAAAAGAGTCCGAAATGAAGTACTTGGATGCACTCTCAAAAACAACAAAATGGTCTTTGTTCATTTCCAAGGCAAACCATTCAGTATCATGGTAATCCAAGTCTATGCCCCAACCAGCAACACTGAAGAAGTTGAAGTTGAATGGTTCTAAGAAGACCTACAAGACCTTTTAAATCTAACACCCAAAAAAGATGTCTTTTTCAATACAGGGCACTGGAATGCAAAAATAGAAAGTCAAGAAACACCTGGAGTAACAGGCAAACTTGGCCTTGGAGTACAGAATGAAGCAGGGCGAAGACTAATCGAGTTTTGCCAAGAGAATGCACTGGTCATAGCGAACACCCTCTTCCAAAAACACAAGAGAAGACTCTACACATGGACATCACCAGATGGTCAACACCAAAGTCAAATTGATTATATTATTTGCAGCCAAAAGTTGGAGAAGCTCAATACAGTCAGCAAAAACAAGACCGGGAGCTGACTCCGGTCTTGTTTGAACTTCTTATTACCAAAATCAGATAATGAACTCCTTATTACCAAATTCAGCCTTAAATTGNAAAGTCAAATTGATTATATTATTTGCAGCCAAAAGTTGGAGAAGCTCAATACAGTCAGCAAAAACAAGACCGGGAGCTGACTCCGGTCTTGTTTGAACTTCTTATTACCAAAATCAGATAATGAACTCCTTATTACCAAATTCAGCCTTAAATTGAATAAAGTGGGGAAAACCACTAGACCATTCAGGTATGACCTAAATCAAATCACTTACAATTTCACAGTGGAAGTGAGAAATAGATTCAAGGGTCTAGATCTGATAGACAGAGTGCCTGACGAACTATGGACAGAGGTCCATGACATTGTACAAGAGACAGGGATCAAGACCATCCCCAAGAAAAAGAAATGCAAAAACAAACAAACAAACAAAATAGCTGTCTGAGGAGGACTTACAAATAGCTGTGAAAAGAAGAGAAGCAAAAAGCAAAGGAGAAAAGGAACGATACATCCATTTGAATGCAGAGTTCCAAAGAATAGCAAGAAGAGATAAGAAAGCCTTCCTCAGCAATCAATGCAAAGAAATAAAGGAAAAGAATAGAANTCTTTGCCCTGCTTCATTCCATATTCCAAGGACAAATTTGCCTGTTACTCCAGGTGTTTCTTGACTTCCAGTTTCTTGACTTTTGCATTCCAGTCCCCTATAATGAAAAGAACATCTTTTTGGGGTGTTAGATCTAAAAGATCTTGCGGGTCTTCATAGAACCTTTCGACTTCAGCTTCTTCAGCATTACTGGTTGGGGCATAGACTTGGATAACTGTGATACTGAATCGTTTGCTTTGGAGATGAACAGAGATCATTCTGTTGTTTTTGAGATTGCATCCAAGTACTGCATTTCGGACTCTCATTGACCATGATGGCTACTCCATTTCTTCTGAAGGATTCCTGCCCGCAGTAGTAGATATAATGGTCATCTGAGTTAAATTCACCCATTCCAGTCCATTTTAGTTCGCTGATTCCTAGAATGTCAACATTCACTCTTGCCATCTCTTGTTTGACCACTTCCTCTTTGCCTTGATTCATGGACCTGACATTCCAGATTCCTATGCAATGTTGCTCTTTACAGCATTGGACCTTGCTTCTATTACCAGTACATCCACAGCTCAGTATTGTTTTTGCTTTGGCTCCATCCCTTCATTCTTTCTGGAGTTATTTCTCCACTGATCTCCAGTAGCATATTGGGCACCTACTGACCTGGGGAGTTCCTCTTTCAGTATCCTATCATTTTGCCTTTTCATACTGTTCATGGGGTTCTCAAGGCAAGAATACTGAAGTGGTTTGCCATTCCCCTCTCCAGTGGACCACATTCTGTCAGACCTCTCCACCATGACCCACCTGTCCTGGCTTGCCTCGCGGGCATGGCTTGGTTTTATTGAGTTAGACAAGACTATGGTCGTAGTGTGATTAGACTGACTATTTTTCTGTGAGTATGGTTTCAGTGTGTCTGCCCTTTGATGCCCGCTTGCAACACCTACCATCTTACTTGGGTTTCTCTTACCTTGGGCGTGGGGTATCTCTTCACGGCTGCTCCAGCAAAGCACAGCCACTGCTCCTTACCTTGGTTGAGGGGTATCTCTTACCGCCACCCTTCCTAACATTCAACGTTTCTCTCAGCACTTTGAATATATCATAACACTCCCTTCAGTCCTGTAAAATTTCTGCTGAAAGATCAGCTGATTTTCTTATGGGATGTTCCCTGTACCTAACTAGTAACTTTCTCCTTGATGCTTTTGCAACTCTCTGTTTATCTTTAATTTTTGGTATTTTAATTGCAATATGTCTTGGTGTGGCCCTCTGGTTTCATTTTGATCTTACTTGAGACCCTGTCCTGGACGTGGATATCTGTTTCCTTTCCTGGGTTAAAAAAGTTTTCAGCTATTACTATTTCAAATAAATTTTCTGCCCCTTTCTCTCTCTCTCCTCCTCCTGAGACCCCTATAAGATGAATGTTAGTATGCCTTACATTGACCTATAGATTTCTAAGTCTGCTCTCACCTTTTGAAACTCTTTTTTCCTTTTCCTATTCCTCTTGAGTAATTTCCACTGCTCTGTCTTCCAGTCAGTGATCCATTCCTTTACATCATTTAATCTTCTTTTGATAGTTTGTAGTGTATTTTTCACTTTAGTTATTGTTTTCATCAGTTGTTTAGTTCTATCTTTCCTAACTCTTTCCTAAGATTTTCACAATGTTCATCCATTTTCCTCTCAAGTTTATTGAGTACCTTAGATCATTACCTTGAACCCTTTATCAAGATAAAGGATTTCTTATCTCCACTTCACTTAGCTCTTTTTCTGAGGTTCTAACTTGTTCCTTCAATGGAACATATTCCTCTGCTACTTCATTTTGCCTTACACTGTATTTTTACTTCTATTTGTCAAAGAGGAGTTACCTTTTCCAATTCTGGAGAAGCAGCCTCCAGAAGATATTGGAGATGTCTTATGTGGCCTGGTGGCACACTCCCCTCTGATCATCAGAACTCTATGTGACAGGGATAGAGTGGGCTGCTTGGGTCCTTTTGCTGAGCTGTATATGAGCAGCATGGGTCCGTCCTCTTGCTGTAATGGGCTGATGACTCTTAGTGTCTTGCCAGCCAGGCCTGAGCCACAGCCCGGTCCTCCATCAGGCCCTGCCTGGTGAGGAGGCTGGAGGCCCACTTGTGGGCAGGACTAGATCCTGCCACATTTGACTGCTGAGCCCAGGGGTCCCAGGACAACTACTGACCTGCTGGGGAGCAAGGCTGGGTCCTAGCATGACTGCGTGGAGTCTTCAGGTGTCCCAAGTCTGGTGTGGCCTCTTGGTGGGCAGGGCCTGGCCCTGAGGTGACTGGCTGCAGGTCATTTGGGTGCTGGTGCTGGTCTCCTGACAAGTGAGTTTGAGTCTTGTACCCACTTGGAGGCAGACCTAGGTCCCCGTGCAACTAGCTGCTGGTTCTAAAAGATTTGTTCTGGCATGATTGCAGATAGGCAGGTGGAAGAATAAGGCCCTAGACACTAAAAGGCTAGAGGGAGGAGTCCCAAATGGGACCTGCTAGCAGCAGGGTCCTCGTGGTAGAATGAGCCCTGGAAATGGATGGCATCAGAGATTATGTCTCCAAAAAGTATCCCAGATTCCTCCTGCCTCTCCAGGAGGCTCTCCAAGATCAGCAAATGGATCTGACGCAGGCTCCTTTCAAATTTCTGCCTCTGCCTGAGTCATGGGGTGTGTGAGATTTCCTACAGCTTGCTGATTCTCCAGCATGCAAGCTCTGTTGACCTTTAAATCCAGACATTCCAGGGGCTTGACTTCCTCATACAGCACCCCCCGCCTAGGGAGCCCAGTATGGGGTTTAACTCCTCACTTCTTGAGGAGAACCTCTGCAATTGTAATTATTCTCCCACTTGTGGGTCACTCACCCAAGGGTATGGGTCTTGACTATACCATGTCTTTGCTGCTGAAACTTGGCCTCTGTTCACCCATGCTGAATACAAAGGCAGAGACAGAGTTTGGGGTAAAGCAGAAAATTACTGCTCTGCCAGACACAGGGGGGCACCATGGGCTGATGCCCTCAAGACTGTGTGAGCCACCCTGGAGGAACTCGTGAGGAGTTTTATAGTTTCGAGCCCAGAGCATGATCAGCTCATGGACAGTTCTCAGATTGGTTGGCTTCAAGGTGAGATTTCAAACATCATCCCTCTTCTGGTTTCAACCAGTTCTTATGGTCAGCAGTTTTCATCTGGAGGGAGTCTGCTTCCTACAAAAACAATTAAGGAATATGTCAGGTCTTCATATCTTTCGAAGAACTGTGAGTTTGGTGATTCTGCTCCGTGGCATAATTGTAGTCGAAATTGTTACCAGTTTTCCAGCTCAACAGCTAGTCTTTGTTTCTACATCTTCACATTTCCCAGTCAAGAAAGCTCAAGGCAGTATTTTAATTCAGTAGACAAGGACTCAGGGGTTGTACATGGTTCCATCTTTGCCTCCACCCACTTGCGTCATTGTGGTTTCTTCTTTATATCTTCAGTTGTGCTAATCTTTAGGTTGTTCTCATCAACAATTCTCTGTAGATAGTTGCTGTTTTGGTGTGCATGTGGAAGGAGATGAGCTCTGGGTCTTCCTACTCCCCATCTTGGCCATATCTTCCCTCGTGTCATCTTTGTATTTCAGTTTTCCTATTTGTGGGGCTTCCCAGGTCACTCAGTGGGTAAAGAATCTGCCAGCAATGCAGGAAACATAGGAGATGCAGGTTCCATCCCTAGGTCTGGAAGATCCATGGAGAAGGGCATGGCAACTCACTCCAGTATTCTTGCCTGGAGAATCTGGTAGACAGAGAGTCTCAAAAAGCTGGACACAACTGAAGCAATTTATTTTCTTGTTTCGCAGGTTCTATTTGGCTCCTGAAGATTGTTAATTGCCTTTGGTCACTGTTCAGCATTTCTAGTTCTATACCTAGATCTCTGATTTGCATGGGCTCAGCTTTTTATTGCTTGCTGCTTAGAGACTGAAGGTGAGGCACACAACAATCAAAGCCTGTTTGCTATTTCATATTTAATCTCTCAACATTTGCCCCTGACTTCCCACTCATCACTTCTATTATCTCTGACTTTGAAATAAACTTAGAGATAATCCATTCCTGCATCATATGAGTCTTTGGGAAACCTCATGTTTTGCTTGTTTTTCCATCTAACCAATCCCAGTTATTTTCTTTTTGTCAAGTAGTATTCTTATCTTTTGCCTGTCAGTGTGTTTATAGATATTTATAATACTGTTCCTGTCATCTCAAGCTATTGAGGTGATGGAGGTGTTAAATATGTGTGAGCCAACCTCATAAAGCTGTAGTCAAAGAGGGATGTGGCTTCGCTAGGGGCTCAGTTGAGTTCAGTCACTCAGTCGTGTCCAACTCTTTCCAATCCCATGGACTGCAGCATGCCAGGCTTCCCTGTCTATTACCAACTCCCGGAACTTGCTCAAACTCATGTCAGTCGAGTCAATGATGCCATCCAACCATCTCACCCTCTGTTGTTCCCTTCTCCTCCTGCCCTCAATACTTCCCAGCATCAGGGTCTTTTCAAATGAGTCAGTTCTTCACATCAGGTGGCCAAAGTATTGGAGTTTCAGCTTCAATATCAGTCCTTCCAATCAGCACCCAGGACTGATCTCCTTTAGGATGGACTAGTTGGATCTCATTGTAATCCAAGGGACTCTCAAGAGTCTTCACCAACACCACAGTTCAGTTCAGTCACTCAGTCGTGTCCGACTCTTTGCGACCCCATGAATCGCAGCACTCCAGGTCTCCCTGTGCATCACCAACTCCCGGAGTTCACGCAAACTCATGTCCATCGAGTCGGTGATGCCATCCATCCATCTCATCCTCTGTTGTCCCCTTTTCCACCTGCCCCCAATCCCTTCCAGCACCACAGTTCAAAAGCATCAATTCTTCGGCACTCAACTTTCTTTGTAGTCCAACTCTCACATCCATACATGACTACTGGAAAAAACCATAGCCTTGACAAGATGGACTTTTGTTGGCAAAGTAATGTCTCCGCATTTGAAAATGCTTTCTAGGTTTATCATAATTTTTCTTCCAAGGAGCAAGCATCTTTTATTTTCATGGCTGCTGCCACCATCTGTAGTGATTTTAGAGCTCCAAAAAATAGTCTGTCACTGTCTCCATTGTTTCTCCATCTATTTGTCATGAAGTGATGGGACCAGATGCCATGATTTTAATTTTCTGAATGTTGAGTTTTAAGCCAACTTTTTCACTTTCCTCTTTCACTTTCATCAAGAAGCTGTTTAGCTCTTCTTTGCTTTGTGCCATAGGGTGGTTTAATCTGCATATCTGAGGTTATTGATATTTCTCTCCCAATCTTGATTCCAGTTTGTGCTTCATCCAGCCTGGCATTTCACATGAAGTACTCTGTGTATAAGTTAAATAAGCAAGGTGACAATATACAGCCTTGATATACTCCTTTCCCAATTTGGAACCAGTCCGTTGTTCCATGTCCAGTTCTACCTGTTGCTTCTTGACCTGCATACAGGTTTCTCAGGAGGCAGTTAAGGTGGTCTGGTATTTCCATCTCTTGAAGAATTTTCCACAGTTTGTTGGGATCTACACAATCAAAGGCTTTGACATAATCAATAAAGCAGATTTTTTTGGTGTTCCTTTGCTTTTTTGATGATCCAACGGATGTTAGCAATTTGATCTCTGGTTTCTCTGTCTTTTCCAAATCCAGCTTGAACATCTGGAAGTTCATGGTTCTTGTACTGTTGAAGCCTAGCTTGGAGAATTTTGAGCATTGGCTCAGTGGTAAAGAATCCACCTGCTCAAGCAGGAGACATAGATTCAATTCCTGGGTCAGCAAAATCCCCTGGAGAAAGAAATGGCAACTGACTCCAGTATTCTGGCCTGGGAAATCCTATGGAAAGAGGAATCTGCCAAGCTACAGTCCATGAGGTTGTAGAGGAGTCAAACATGACTTACAGACTAAATAACAAGAACACTGGCTGTCAGGGAGCACATCTTAATCCTCTGTGTATCTCCAGTATCTAGCAGGGTGGTTGACAGCTGGGTTCAGGTCAGGTCAGGTCAGGTCAGGTCAAAAAGGGATAAAGCCGGAGACTCAAACCCAGTTTTCTGACAGAAAAACAATTTTCATCCCACTATACTGTGCAGTAACATTTAAAAGGCACAATAAAAGTATAAAATTGGTAACCATACAGTAATTTAGTCCTCCTATTCTCACAGGATCAATTAACTTTTATAAGTCTATATCTTGGTACATTACAGGGGAATTAAAATTGNAAAGCCGGAGACTCAAACCCAGTTTTCTGACAGAAAAACAATTTTCATCCCACTATACTGTGCAGTAACATTTAAAAGGCACAATAAAAGTATAAAATTGGTAACCATACAGTAATTTAGTCCTCCTATTCTCACAGGATCAATTAACTTTTATAAGTCTATATCTTGGTACATTACAGGGGAATTAAAATTTTTTTTTCTTTTAACCCCAAAGGCAAGAACTTCTTATGTAAAATCAAATCAATTATGAATTCACTTGATGTTTATAAAATCTCCCAGAGGCAAGAAAGTTCATTTGTTAGCTTTACTTTCTAATATAAATAATAGAACCAATCAGCAATTTTCTTGTTAAACATAAACAAAAAATATTTACTGACTTTGTTTACTATACAGAAGATCTGCTGAAAATAAAATGACCTACCTTTTATTTGGTGATTGAATTATTACTTCTACTAGCAAAGCATAATTCCTATGTTATCAAAGCTCTTTTTTAAACATACACAGCATATCTGATTTCAACCTGAAATAGTTTACACTGATATTATTTATTATTAGAATTATCAATTGGGTTACAACTAAGGACAACTTGAAACTCAAAGTTTTCTATCCTCATTTTTTCTCTTCTCTTTGCTCCTCTTTATCATCTTCCAAGGTTTACTAAGGGCCAGATAAAACTAGTGTTCAATGAAATAACAGTTCAGGTATCAGGCTTTGTGCCATTTGGTTATTTTAGCTTAAATAAGAGAAAAGTATTTATGTATATTTCTGCTTGCTTGGATTTACTCTCACACAGCCTCTTTCAGAGAACAGTCTGAGTCATTATTAATACGTACCAGGCTGTCATGTTACCTCTAGCAGTTATTTCTTGCCATTTGAAATATGAATATGAAAATATTTCCCCTCAAATTAGTACTAGGCCACCCCTAGAGATGCCATCTGTTCCCCAAAATTGCTTATAACATTTGTTCTTTCCCCTTTGATTTCTGTGCTACTTTTTTGAAAGTCAGTGTGACAACAGCTGTCCAAGAGTGATTTTTTCCTACGGAACTACTGCCTTGTAATGTTTATACTCAACAAAATAAAACATCAAATCTAGATTCTTTGTGAGCTCTCTATGATATTCTGGCCAAATACTGAGATCATTAAAAAGTCTTCAAGAGCTTTTTAAAAATAGATTAATAAATTCATTTGTATCATTTTTAGTTAGAGTCCATATATGAGTGATATCATATGATATTGTCTTTCTCAATCTGGCTTACTTTTCTGTACACCTAAAACTGACGCAGCATTGTAAATCAATTATACTCTAATAATTTTTTTAATGGTTTACGATAGCCTTAAGAACAACTGGATAATCATGTCACTTTCAGCATTTCAGAGGAAGCAAGTTATCTTTCCAAAATTTTGTGATCATTTGGCATCAAGAAAACATGCTCTGTACTTGTTACCTGGGTTATATAGTCCTGCTTCAAATAGTTAAGTCAGGGAAAAGTCCGTTGGAAAAAAATCTAACTTCTCCTAGGTGTGTCATAATCTCAGTAAGAACTCTTTGATGTTCTTATTCTTGAAAAGATTATAATACATAGATGATGACACATTGATCCTCTAACCCTTGGGGTGTCCAAGGTTTGTTCCCAGGATTGGAGACACTGTACATTTGATCTCTGGTCATGACATTGTCATACCTCATCATTCCACACAAGCTGTGGGAAAAGATTGGGAGGAGCTGGTCTATATAACTACTAACTAGCTAAAATCAACTCAATCCATGAAACATTAACTGGGAATTTTGCCCATTTCTAAGTAAATCAGGAAAAAGGGGTTGATGTCAACTGTCCTTTTTCCCACTGCTTAATCAGAAAGTGAGAACTTACATATACAAAAAAGTCAGCCACTCAATATTATTTCAGCTTTCAGAAAGTAACTTCTTCACTTCTCATTGGCAAAAATCATCATTGATCTGGACTCGAAGCACATTATCCTCAAGTGGTGATATTGTGTTACAGTAAAACAATACATATATGACTAAGAAAGCTAGACATATATTATCTGCCTTTTTTCAAATCAAAATCATGAACACACTAACAGTGACTCAAGTGAAAATATCTTTGTAACCAAACATTACTTCATACATTCTGCCTCTTTCTTACTAAAATCTAATTTTTTGTTCATGTGGTAGTTCAGACGGTAAAGCGTCTGCCCGTAATGCGGGAGACCTGGGTTCGATCCCTGGGTCGGGAAGGTCCCCTGGAGAAGGAAATGGCAACCCACTCCAGTACTCTTGCCTGGAAAATTCCGTGGACAGAGGAGCCTTGTAAACTACACTCCACGGGGTTGCAAAGAGTCGGGCACAACTGAGCGACATCACTCTTCACTTCNCCAATACAATATTGTAAAGTAACTAACCTCCAATTAAAATAAATAAATTTATATTAAAAAATAAATAAAATGCAAAAAAAAAATAAAAGACACATATGGAAATCATGTAGGCTTTATTATTAACATGTCCAGGTAGTGCACATCTAACTATGTTGAGTGAATTTGTTGCAAAATGACCTTAATCACATAATTTTTAAAGTTAAAAATATGATAAGTTATGTAAATATAAAGCCAGGTAGCAAATATAAAGAAAAATAATTATTAAATATATATTTTTTAATATTAAACGGGCTTGCCAGGTGGCCAGTGGTAAAGACCCTGCCAGCCAATGCAGGAGGCACAGGAGATACGGATTCAATTCCTGGGTTGGGAAAATACCCTGGAGAAGGAAATGGCGACTCACTCCAGTATTCCTGTCAGGAAAATTCCATGGACAGAGGAGCCTGGCAGACTACAGTCCATAGGGTCACATAGAGTCAGGCACTATTGAAGCAACTTAGCACACACATGCACAAATATTAAGAAACATAGTTTTCAAAGTAACAGAGGGATCAAATTCAGCCATGTTTATGGGAAAAGATGCTGGAAATAGTTCTAAGAGAAGTGACCCTTGTGAAGCATTTTAACCTGGGGATAAATTTTCTCAGGCTTCTCATTTTCCCCTTTTCTCTTCAAGTCTGCCTATTTTCCTTCAAAGAACTCTTGGAAAGTAGTTGAGAAGATTAAAATCAGATGAGTAGAAGGGAGTCATAGATATTGATAAAATCTTTGAGAAAACATTCAGAAAAGGGTGTTTTGAATAATGAAACAAACAACTATTGGGGGATTAGATTCCTGGATTCTGGTCCTACAGTCATCATTACTGGCTGTGTAACTTTGAACAAGAAGGCAGACTATAGTCCATGCGATGGAAGAAAGTCAGACACACATTCACCTCTGTGAGCTTGAAGTTTT
This sequence comes from Neotragus moschatus, assembly GCA_006410615.1. NCBI lineage: Eukaryota > Metazoa > Chordata > Mammalia > Artiodactyla > Bovidae > Neotragus > Neotragus moschatus. The sequence continues at coordinate 38,595 of SJYA01001341.1, forward strand.
CTGTCATATTGTTTTCCTGTCTATAAAATGAGGGGAACTGGGAAAGATACAAACCATGTCATTTGTTCTCTGCCTTTCAAAGTATTATAATTTTTATCAAACCTGTCACTAAGTCTTTGATAAAATATTGAGTGAGGTGCCATAAAGATTTGATTTTATAGTGTATGTTAAAAAAAACTGAAATATTAAGTTGAAGCTTCACATTTACTCAAAGTTCTTTTATTTATTTATTGAAAAAAATCTTTTGGCACACCACACAGCTTATGGGATCTTAAATCCCCAGCCAGGGCCAGAGCCCCGTCAGTGAGAGCACCAAGTGCTAAGCTCTGGACCACAAGGGAATTCTCTACTCTAGTAATTGTACTTTTAAAATCTTAAATAAGTGTTAAAATGATTTAACTGTAGGAACAGCCACAGAATATGTGATGTTTTGATGAATATTTTTCATCTCTAGCTTTTAGTACACCTTATTTCATTGAAAAATTAAGTATTAAAATCTTATTCTCCCAGAGGGATAAGTAAGATGAAAAGAAGAAAAGATTCTAGAATAGCAGGGATCAAGAAGCTAAAATTGAGATTTATTATTTTTATTAGTCACTCTATAACTCTTAATATGCCCCAGTTTATCAGTGTGCCCTACATAATAAGCACTGGAAAATTAGAAATTATGAGCATTCATTTCTACATAAAGGAGTGTGTGTGTGTGTGTGTGTGTGTGTGTNGATTCTAGAATAGCAGGGATCAAGAAGCTAAAATTGAGATTTATTATTTTTATTAGTCACTCTATAACTCTTAATATGCCCCAGTTTATCAGTGTGCCCTACATAATAAGCACTGGAAAATTAGAAATTATGAGCATTCATTTCTACATAAAGGAGTGTGTGTGTGTGTGTGTGTGTGTGTGTGTGTGTGTGTGTGTGCACGTGCACGCACGCTCCATTGTGTCTGACTCTTTGTGACCCCATGGACTGTAGCCCACCAGGCTCCTCTTCTACGGAATTTTCCAGGCAAGAATACTGAAGAGGGTTGCCATTTTCTACTTAAGGGGATCTTCCTGACCCAGGGATCGAACCCATAACTCGAGCCTCCCACACAGGCAGACGAATTCTTTACCACTGCACCACCTGGAAAGCCTCATAAAGGATCATGCTCACAGCTTAAGCAAATATTTTAGTTATCTGTATGCATGCTAAGTTGTTTCTGCCGTGTCTGACTTTTTGCGACCATAGAGACTATAGCCAGCCAAAGATTCTCCAGCCAAGAATACTGGAGTGGGTTGCCATGCCCTTCTCCAGGGGATCTTCCTCACCCAAGGATTGAACCATGTCTCCTGCCTTGGCAGGCTGGTTCTTTACCACTAGCACCACCTGGGTAGGAGTCATTACTGAAGTTATGAGATTGGTAAGATTTAACAAAAAGAGACAGAAAAGGCAAAGATAGTACAAGACCAATCCTGAAACGTTTCTTTAGGATGCAAGAATGTACCATTAAGAGAAAGGAGAATCAGACTATATCCATGGAAGCAGAAGGATTTCAGTCAGGGAAAACATTCAAGATACTGACCCCATGGACTATACAGTTCATGGAATTCTCCAGGCTAGAATACTGGACTAGGCAGCTGTTCCCTTCTCCAGAGGATCTCCCGAACCCAGGGATTGAACCCATGTCTCCCACATTTCAGGTGGATTCTTTACCAACTAAGCCCTCAGAGAAGCCCAAGAATATTGGAGTGGGTAGCCTATCCCTTCTCCAGGAGATCTTCCCCACCCAGGAATCAAACCAGGATCTTCTGCATGGCAGGTGGATTCTTAACCAGCTGAGCTACAGGGGAAGCCCCAAAGAGTGGCAAAGAGAGAAAAAGAGAAGTTGTTCCTTGCTATTTTCATGGAAATAAGCAGGATTTTCTCCTACAATCAAACCATCCCAACAAAGAAAGTCCTCTTGTCTAGTGAGGGAGTGGGGAAAAGCATCAGCGGACAGACACCCCCATCTTCTATCACATTCATCCCAAACTGTGGCCTCTGCTCTCTGTACTTCCTGAGAGAGCTGACCTCAAAGACTCAGACACATAAAGGTCATTTAAAGATAGAGTGACAGCAGCGGAAATGGCAGCCTTGAGGAACCCAGAGGAGAGCATTCGTGTAGAAGCTCCAGGACATGTCGGGCAGAAAGCGGCACAGTGGGACAGGGGCCAGTTTTCACAACCCTGACTACAGCTGAGCACTCAGTGAAACCCAGCCTGCTTCCCAGAGCATCAGCGGGAACCCTTGCTTCACTTTTTCTGGGTATTCTCTTTTTCCTTTTCTGTAATTTAGTCCAGGGATCTCCTTGTCTCTGACTCCGTATCTCAGTCTCTCCCTCTTTGTCTCCATCTGTCTCTTCTCTGTCTCTCTCTCTCATTCTCAACAAAGAGAGTTTTCCCTTTTCCAAGAGAGAGTTATAGAGGTCTCCTGGGCTTTTGTCTTGCTGGTATGGGTTGCCTGCTCAACTAAAATTCCTAAATGTTTTTTTAAAAAAATGAATTTCACATAAAGAAAAATCCCAAACATTTTTACCTATCTCAAAGAACTATTAAAGTGTTGAACATTTCAAGGATCAAGCAAAGGCATTTATATACCAAAACTTCAGATTTAGACTTTAATGAGTTTTAAATAGGCACAAGGATCATCCTCAAAGTGAAGAGTGTACCAGATGGTTCCTTGCTGGCACAAATGGTTCCCTCAGTTTATAATGGGTTTCTGTAAGAGACTTTGATTGACATCAACCAGTTCGGTTACAAAACAGTGTGACATCAGGTCAATCATGATGAAACTTGATAATGCCACATCAATAATGTGACATTTTATGCTTTAGTTTGGAACAAACTGCTGGAAGGAAGGGAAGTGATGCTTAGTAATGGATGAATATTCTAAACAAATGTTAGCACATCAAGTTGTGGCCCTTGTTGATAGTGTTCAAGACCAGTGGTATGGTATCAATGACCCTCGGAATCTATAATGACTCTTGTATCGAGAAATACATGCTTCCTCCAATGCAGGACATCACAAGTCCTGGTGTTTTCATGATATATAGTATGACATAACGTGATATAATTTATTATATATAATATAATTTATGTACAATGCCTGCATGCTCAGTTGTGTCTGACTCTTTGCAACCCCATGGACTGTAGCCTGCCAGGATCCTCTCTCCATGAAATTTTCCAGGTAAGAATTCTGGAGTGGGTTGCCATTTCTTCCTCCAGGGGATCTTCCCAAACCAGGGATCGAACCAGAGTCTCTTGCATCTCTGGTACTGGCAGGCAGATTGTTAATCACTGTGCCACTTGGGAAGCCCCATAATTTATCTAACTTCATAGGAAGTCATTAGACACACTTGGATACACAAGCATTTCATAAGAATACACAACTCCTGAGGGCCACCACATGTCCTACCACGTGTCAGCCAGAGTTACAGGATGAATAGAATCGGGAAAAACTTGGCCAATCTGCTGTTGGGCCTATTATTAAATAAGCAAAGCAACACGTGAATAAAATAAATAAAGCTGAGCCATCCTTGTATCCATTAAGTAAAGTCGCTGAGCTCTGCTCTTTCTGCAATGGTCATGCCAGCCTGAGCATAATGGGGTCCCATGGTTTAGCTTAGCTACTGGAAATTCAAACGGAAAAGTAAGTCACCATGGGCCTAGAATGATGAAGAAACTGTCTGGCTTGTTGGAAACTTGATCCAAAAAGAGTAAGAGTGTGGCAGAGATGAGGTGGTAGCAATAAGTGGAGAAGAACTCTTGTGAAACACAGAATTATCACTGGGATAGTTGACTCATTCTCTGATTTGCAAGATGGGAAACCCTCTTCCTCACCTCCCCTTGTAAACCTTCACTTAATTTCATGTTTCAGTCAATATGCTGAGGAGCTGAATCTGTTTGGGGGCTGGGACATCATGCTAAAAGCAATTTTGAGGTGAGCACTCCTAAAGCCTCGAGTGGAAGTCTCCTGTAACTTATGCGCCTGCTTCTTCGCAAGACCAGCTCTCTTGCTGCTTTCTGAATATACCTGTCATCCCTCTGCCCCTGTAATTTGATCTTTCGCTTCTTGTCCAGTGAACCGAATCTAATATCCCATCCAGTTTCATCCCAAAAGCTGCATCCTTGATGAATTTTCTTCTAGATTCCTAACCAAAATTAAGCTCTCCTTCTACAACATATGCGTAGAATCTTATAAAGATATTTCTTATCTCACCTAAAATAATATGGCTTGCATTATAGCTGGTACCATATTTAGCTTGAGGGGGATGATTGTGCTTTATTTATCTTTACGGCCACTAAGATGGCTGCAAGCACGCATGCCTGCTAAGTTACGTCTGTCGTGTCCAACTCTTGCTATTCACTGTGGCCTGTGAATGGACAGGCTCCTCTGTCCATGGGCTCCTCCAAATAAGAATACTGAAGTAGATTGCCATGCCCTCCTCCAGGGGATCTTCCAGACCCAGGGATCAAACCTGCATCTCATGTTTCCTGCTTTGGCAGGTGGCTTCTTTACTACTAACACCACCTGGGAAGCCCACTAAGATGGCTAACCTCGTACTAAACAAATGTGAGTTATAATAAAATGTGTTGAACAAAGATGCTAACTTGTTTATTTCTTAAAAAATGTTTTTTTAAAGAAGTTTCCCCTTCTCTGGTATCCGAAAATCATCCTTAAAAGAGAGAGAGGAAAATGTTTAAATGCAAATATTTGATTAAACTTGGTTCTCATACCTCTCTATGAGATAAATTTATTTTAATAGTCCTTCCTACAGTTGCAAGAGAGCAGATATTCCTTCAAAAGGAGAGCATGACCTTTCCTTCTTATCTGCTGTCCTTCAGAGGGGACAGAAAGCGAGGTTCTCTGAAAACCCTCACTGGAAGGAATACTTGTTTATACCATAGACAGTATTTGTGGCTGTATTCTGCACTAAATCTTTGTTGGCACACAGGTTGTTCTTTTTCAGTAATTGATTAAAGGAATATAGTTAGAGGTATGTTTTCTTTGACAAGAGTTTCCTAGAAGGAGATTATTTTGCTCTTTTGATTTCTTTGTATATTTTTTTCTTTTAAAAATTCCCCCTTTGGAAACAGTTGACTGAGGACTGCATTGAACTCACCCAAACATCATTTATTTTGTAGTCCCCTGTCCTAACAGAGACACAGAAATGGTGTCTCACACGCTGCCATACATATTATCCATTTTCTCACAATGTGTCCTACATATTATCTAGTTTCTTTTTCAGGCTCAGACATCAACAGGAGAATATAGTGATTGATTCGAGCCGTAAAAGCCCTTGAATTTCTCTTTGATAAAATTAGCATTTTCCTTTGCATATTCAAACCCTGTCTTATACTGTATCGCTGTGACTATGTGAGGGGGGGAAAAGGAAAGGAACAAAAGAAAAACAAGACTAAAATACCATATGCTATGAACAGGACATAAAGGCTTATGCATTTGTGTTTAGGCTATTTGCCTTGAAAGTAACAGACTGTAGCAGCCATTCATAAAGAAATCAATATCTAAAAAGAAGATCATTTAAATTAAACATGCTTGGAATCTACTGCTTTTGCTTACAAATAAGATAAAAGGGTATTCCTTAAATGAAAATATAATTATTTTTGTGTCTTTATTGCCACTTTACTTTCTATTTTGTTCACTGGTAGATATTGGGGAAATTCCAACTTCCTGTAAGTAGAATTCAGAGTATTCTGAGGGACAGAACAAAGCAAAAGGAATGCACGCTTTCTTTCCTTAACATCACTTAATTCATAGTCAGCACTGATAAATATCCAGATATTTCACCTCAAACACAATCTGACAGATACTGAAGTAAAACTTTATCTCTCATTCTATTGGAAATTCCTTTCTTTCATAATATTCATAGATTATTAGATGATTTGGCCTTCAGACTTCCTCATTTCATGGTGGCTGGTCAAAAATGGAAAAACTGAGGGGAATCCACAGTTGAAAGAAGAAAATCATGTGAGTATTCAAACTTGACCTGCATTCTTTATCCTTAAAGAGACTCCTCAGTTAATATAGCATGAGACAGACAAACTTCAGTCAACAACAGCAGTCTTATTGGCCCAAGAAACATACGTTAAAGTGTTTTGAGCTGCCAGAGGGGCAGGAAATTGAAGGGAAAAAACAGAAAGCAAGATCTACTGAGAGGAGAGCCCCAAATCTGCATATAAATTTTCTTAAATCTTTGCCTGATTCTTGAAATGTGCATATAAGAAGGAAATTAAAATTATCCCAAGAAGAAAACAACTGAAAATCTCAAAGAGCTTAGCAGAAGTATCACTACCTATTGCCTCAACTAAGGAGACAACGTTTGGGGTTCAGATTTCACATATTAGAGGGGTATGGTAGATATCTCACACTCTTTAAAACTGCAATGCAGTTAATGTACAAGGTATGTTCATTTCATGTGTATAGCATAGTGATTAAACATTTAAACGTATTATGAATTGATTGCCAGATTATCATGGTAAGTCATCAGTTCTCATACAAAGTGACTTATTTACTTTATGCCTGGAAATATGTATCTGTTAATCTCCTTCATCTATTTCATTCACCACTCCCTACCCCAGTCTCATCTGTCAAGCTTCCTTTCCTTCTCTGTCTGTTCTCATTTTGTTTCCTTATGCCTGTTTTTTTTTGTTTGTTTTTTGTTTTTGTTTTGTTTTTTGCTTTTCAGATTCCACATATAATGAGATGTTAATAATATGGTATTTGTTTTCTCTATCTGATACATTTGCCTAGCATGATACATTCTAGATTTATCCTTCTTGTAGCAAATGACAAGGTGTTATTCATTTTTATGGCTAAGTAATATTTCCTTATATATATTTTATAGTTGTTGCTTTTCAGTCACACAGTCATGTTCGACTCTTTGTGATCCCATGATTGCAGCATACCAGGCTTCCTTGCCCTGCACCATCTCTTAGAGCTTGCTCAAACTTAGGTCCATCGAATCGGTGATGCCATCCAACCATCTCATTCTCTGTCATCCACTTTTCCTCCTGCCTTCAATCTTTCCCACCATCAGGGTCTTTTCAAATGAGTTGGCTCTTCATATCAGGTGGCCAAAGTATTACAGCTTCATTATTAGTCCTTCCAAAGAACATTCAGGTTTGATTTCCTTTAGGATTCACTGGTTTGATCTCCTTGTAGTCCAAGGGACTCTCAAGGGTCTTCTCCAACACCAAAGTTCAAAAGCATCAATTCTTTGGCGCTCAGTCTTCTTTATGGTCCAATTCTCACATTCATACATGAATATTGGAAAAACCACAGCTTTGACTAGACGGACCTTTGTCGGCAAAGTAATGTCTCTTTTTTTAATACACTTTCTCGATTTGTCATAGCTTTTCTTTCAAGGAGCAAACACCTTTTAATTTCATGGCTGCAGTCACTGTCCACCACGATTTTGGAGCCCAAGAAAACAAAGTCCATCACTGTTTCCATTGTTTCTCCATCTGTAAGCCATGAAGTGATGGGACCAGATGCCATGATCTTCTTTTTTGAATGTTGAGTTTTCAACCAACTTTTCACTCTCCTCTTTCACCTTCATTAATAGACTCTTTAATTCCTCTTCACTGTCTGCCATAGAGTGGTGTCTCTATGTATCTGAGGTTACTGATATTTCTCCCAGCAGTCTTAATGCTAGTTTGTGCTTCATCCAGCCCAGCATTTCCCATTATATATTCTGCATATAAGTTAAATAAGCAGGGTGACAATACACACTCTTGACACACTCCTTTCCCAATTTGGAACCAGTCTGTTGTTCCATGTCCAGTTCCAACTGTTACTTCTTGAACTGCATAGAGATTTATCAGGAGGCAAGAAGGTCAGGTGGTCTGGTATTCCCATCTCTTAAAATTTTCCACAGTTTGTTGTGATCCATACAGTTAAAGACTTTAGTAGCCAATGAAGCAGAACTAGATGTTTTTCTGGAATTCTCTTGTTTTTTCTATGATCCAACAGATGTTGGCAATTTGATAGCAAGTATAGAAGGCAATGGCACCCCACTCCAGTACTCTTGCCTGGAAAATCCCATGGACAGAGGAGCCTGGTAGGCTGCAGTCCATGGGATCGCTACTAGTCGGACACGACTGAGCAACCTCACTTCCAGTTTTGACTTCCCTGCATTGGAGAAGGAAATGTCAACCCACTCCAGTGTTTTTGCCTGGAGAATCCCAGGGATGAGGGAGCCTGATGGGCTGCTGTCTATGGGGTCACACAGAGTCGGACATGACTGAAGCGACTTAGCAGCAGCAGCATACATGTATATGGGCTTCCCAGATGGCTCAGTGGTAAAGAATCTGCCTGCCAAGAAGGAGACACAGGTTCAATCCTTGGGTCAGGAAGATAGCCTGGAGAAGGAAATGGCAACCCACTCCAGTATTCTTACCTGGAAAATCCCATGGACAGAGGAACCTGATGGGGTACAGTCCATGGGGTTGTGAAGAGTTGAACACAACTTAGGCTAGCAACTAAACAACAGCAAAAAATACATATATATACACCAGTTTTTATCCATTCATCTGTCAAAAGACACTTAAGAAGCTTCCATATCTTGGTTGTTGTAAATAATGCTGCAATGAATACAAGAACACATATAGCCTTTCAAATTATGTTTTGTTTGCTTTGTCTCATGGTTTTTGGTAAATTGTATCATGGTTCTATTTTTAATTTATTGAGGATTTTCCATACCATTTTCCAGTGGCTACATTAATTTGCAACAGTGCAGGGAGGTTCCTTTATCTCCTCAGCTTTGCCAACATTTGTTATTCCTTGTCTTTTTGATAAGCCATTCAGATAGATTTGTGGTCATATCTCATTGGTTTGATTTATAGTTCCCTGATAGATGGTTGAATGGCATCACCAAGTCAATGGACATGAGTTTGAGCAAGCTCCGGGAGTTGGTGATGGACAGGGAAGCCAGGCATGCTGCAGTCCATGGGGTCACAAAGAGTCAGACACAACTGAGCTACTGAACTGATGACTGAGCATCATTTTATGTGCTTAATGGTCTTCTCTATGTTTTCTTTGGAAAAATATTTATTGAAATTTTCTGGCTATTTTACAACAAGATTGGTTTTATTTTTTATATTGTATTTTGTATATTATTATATATTATATAATATGTATATTATATTTTGTATATTAACCCTTTATCTGTCATACCATTGGAAAATATTTTCTCCCATACACTAGGATGTCTTTTTTTTTTTTTTTTTTTTTTTTTTTTTTTGTTTTAAAGCATCTTTTTTGCTTTTTTTGGTTCCATTTTTTTATTTTTTTTTT
>SJYA01001341.1:48001-86693 GCA_006410615.1 Neotragus moschatus
TGTTTTTTTTTTTTTTTTTTTGATGATTTCCTTTGCTGTACAGCAGCTTTTAGGCTTAATTGGGTCCCATTTGTCTATTTTTGCTTTTGTTTCCTTTGCCTGAGGAAACAGATCAAAAATATATTGCTAAGATTGATATTAAAATGTTCACTAGTCCATGTTTTCTTTTAGGAGTCTTACGGTTTTAAGCTTTATATTTAAGTCTTTAATCCATTTTGCATTTATTTTGTATTTAGTGTGTTTGTTTTGCGTGTAGCTCTCCAGTATTCCCAACACCATTTATTGAAGAAGCTGTCTTTCATCCATTGAATATTTTTGCCTCCTTTTTCATATATTAATTGACTATATAAATATGGCTTTATTGCTGGGCTCTCTGTTCTGTTCTTGATCTATGTGTTTGATTTTGTGCCAGTAGCGCACTATATTGATTACTGTTGCTTAGTAGTATATTTCAAGTCAGGAAGCATGATACCTCCAGCTTTTCTCTACTTCTTTGGTTAATTGGGTCTTCTTGTGGTTCCATACAAATTTTAGTATCATTTTTTTTTCTAAATCTGTGAAAAATGCCATTTTTTGATAGAGATTGCATTCAATCTGTAGATTGCCTTGGATAGAATAGTTATTTTAACAATGTTCATTCTTTCAGTCCATGAGTACAATATTATCTATATTTATCTTGTCTTCAGCTTCTTTCATCAATATCTTATAGTTTTCAGGATAAGAGTTTTTCACTTCCTTTTTCTTTTCTTCTCACATCCTTTTCACTCCTTTCACTTCCTAGATTTATTACTAGACATTTTAATTTTTGATGCAATTATGAATGACACTGTTTTCTTAATTTCTCTTTTCTATAATATATTGCTACTGTGTAGAAATAACAGATTTATGTATGTTAACTATGTTTCCTGCAACTTTACTGAAATCATTTATTAGTTGCAATAGTTTTTTGGTGGAAACTTCAGATTTTCTAAATGTAGTATCACATCATTTGCAGAGAGTAACAGTTTTGCTTCTTCTTTCCCAGTTTTGATTCCTTTTATTTTTCTTGTCTGATTGTACTGAATAGGACTTTCATACTATATTGAATAAAAGAGATGATAGTGAGAATCTTTTACTCATTATCAGTCTTAGAGGAAATGCTTGCAGTTTATCATCATTGAATATTATATTTGCTATATGTTGTCATGTATGGACTTTTATCTTGAAGTATATTTCCTCTATACCCATTTTGTTGAGAGCTTTTATCTCAAGTAGTTCTTGAATTTTGTCAAATAATTTGTCTGACTCTATTGTGATCACAAGATTTTTATTCTTCATTATGTTGGTGATTCATGTTCATTTATTTGCACTTATTGAACCATCTTTGCATTCCTGGGATAAGTTCACTTGGTCACGATGTTTGAATTTTTTAATGTATTGTTGAACTCGGTGTTCTAGTATTGTGTTTAAGACTTTTGCAAGTATGTTCATCAGTGATATTGGCCTGGAATTTTCTTTTTGTGTGGTGTCTTTGTTTTATTTTGGTATCAGGGAGATGCTGGCCTCACAGATGAGTTAGGAGACATTCATTCCTCTTTAAATTTTATTAGTTTGAAAATTATTAACTCTTTTTAAAATATTTGGTAGAATTCACTCTGGTCATGGACTTTATTTGTTGGGAACTTTTTTGATTACTGACTCAATTTCATCACTGGTTATTGATTGATTCATATTTTCCATCTCTTCCTAATTCATTCTTGGCACATTGTTCATTTCTAGACATTTATGCAGTTTTTCTAAGTTTTCAACTTGTAGTCAAACAGTTGTTTGCAGTAACTGCTTTGATCCTTTGTTTTTCCTGTGTTCTTGCTCCTAACTCCTCCTCTTCCACTTCTGATTGTGTTGCTTTGGGCCTTCTCTTCTTTTTGTGATGAGTCTGACTAAAAGTTTATCATTATTTTTCTCTTTTCAAAGCACCAACTCTTGCTGTCATTAATCTTTTCTTCTCTTAGTTTCTATTTTATTCATTTCTCCTCTGATCTTTATTATTAGTTGCTTTGTACTAGTTTTGGTTTTGTTGTTCTTTTTTTAGTCCCTTTTGGTGAGAGTTTAGATTGTTTATTCCAAATTTTTCTTATTTCCTAAAGTACTCTGTATTGCTACAAATTTCCCTCTTATAACTGTTTTTGCTGAATCATAAAAATATTGTCATGTGTTTCCATTTTCATTTATATTCTGATTTTTCAAAACAGTTTTTCTTTGATTTCTTCAGTAATCCATTGGTAGTTTAGTTGCATGCTGTATGTTTTAGCAGTTTCTTAAGTCTTATACCTTTTTCATCAGAAAATATGTTGGTATAGCTTCAATTTTCTTAAAATGATTGAGACTTCTTTGTGGCCTATCATGTGTTCTATCCTAGAGAGTGTTGCATATGCACTTTGAAGGCAGCTATACTCACCACTATATCACCAAGGCTATACTCAGTTCAGCTCAGTGCAGTCGTGTTTAACTCTTTGCAACCCCATGAATCACAGCACAGCTGCGCTTAAAAAGAAACTATATTCTGCCCTTTAGGGGTGGAACGTTGGTCAATCTGCTTTATTGTGTCATTCAAAGCCTGTTTTTTTCTTATTGCTCTTCTATCTGGATGATCTGTTCATTGAATTAAGTGGAGTATCAGAGTTCCTATTAAATTATTTTACTGTCAATTTCTCCCTTTAAGTTTGTTAATATTTGCTTTGTGTATATATATATAGGTGCTTGGGTACATAAATACTTACAAGTGTTATATCTTGCTATTGGATTGATTGTTTTATTATTATGTAATGTCCTTCTTTACAGTTTTTCTTTTTAAACAATGTGATGTCTGAGATATACATATATATATACACACATATATATACACACATATATATACACATATACATTTCATACCCAGGTTTCTTTCTGTTTGCATTTGTACGGAATGTTTTTCTGTACTTGCTCATTCCAGCTGTTTTTCTTTAAATCTGACATGAATCTCTTATAGGCAGCACATTTATTTATTTTTCAATCCACTCAACCACTTCATCTTTTGGTTGGAATATTTATTCTATTTACTTTTAAAGTAATTATTTATAGGTATGTACTTATTGAGGGGCTTCCCTGGTAACTCAGTGGTAAAGACTCCACCTGAAATATGGGAAACTCAGGAGACATGGGTTCAATCACTGGATTTGGAAGATAACTTGGAGGAGGCTGTGGCAACCCACTCCAATATTCTTGCCAGGAAAATTCCATGGACAGAAGAGCCTGGCGGGCTACAGTACATAGGGTCAAAAAGAGTCAGACATGACTATAGTGACTGAGTATTTCTGCATGCATATATTTTTTGTCATTTTAAACTATTTTCTACTTGTTTTTATAGTTCTTCTGTGTTCCTTTTTTCTCTTGTTCTGTCCCCTTATTACTTTGTGTTCCTTTTTTCTCTTGTTCTGTCCCCTTATTACTTGACTATCTTTTGTGTTATATTTGGATCCCTTTCTTTTTTCTTTTGTGTATTTATAATCCTTTATTATTACAGGTTATTGGTTTCTCGGTATCATGAGGTTCACAGATATGTTGTTTATTTTAATTTGATGATTTCTAAGTTCAAACACATTTTGACAACCTTACATTTTTAGTTCCCATGCTTGGTTTTATGTTTTTGATGTCATATTTTACATCTTTTGTGTATATGTGTTTCTCTTAAATACTTATTGTGGCTAGAGATGGTTTTATTACTTCTGTGTTTTAACTTTCCTGATAGCTTTATAAGTGGTTGGTCTACTACCTTTGGGCTTCCCAGGTGTGCAGTGGTAAAGAATTCACCAATGCAAGAGACACAAGAGAGGAAGGCTCAAGAAGATCCCCTGGAGTATGAAACAGCAATCCACTCCAGTATTTTTGCCTGGAAAATTCCATGGACAGAGGAGCCCGGCCAGCTACAGTCCAGGGGCTGCAAAGAGTCTGACATGACTGACCTTCTGAGCACACACACACACCACTACCCTTACTTTATGTTTGCCTTTACTAACTTATGAAACTTTTTTCCATAATTTTCATATTTCTAGTTACATTTTCTTTTCTACTTAGAAGAGTTACTTTAAAATTTTTTGTATAACTTGAATAGTGGTGCTGCATGTTTTTAGCTTTTGCTTTTCTACAAAACTCTTCTTGAACTTGGATAAGTGACCTTATGAATGAGACATCCTATTGGATCCAGCAGCACTCTCCCCTTTGGCCAGTAGGGCTTAATTTTCCAGGGGGGTTCCCTACGTGGGCTGCATGGACATTTCTGTTGTGGAAGAGCCAACCAGTGTAGGTGTGCTGACAGACAAGGCTGGCCACTGGCATGGCTGCCATGAGGTCCTGTCTCTTGCAATTGATGCTAGCCAGCCAATAGGTGGAGGCGGCCTTCAGCACTAACAGGCTAAAAGGAGGATATCAAAATGGCTAGCATGGCAGATCAAAATGGGATCAGCATGGTAGAACAAGATCCCCAAAAGTCTGCTACCAGTGTTTCCATCCCTATAAGGAGTCCCAGATGCCTCCTGACTCTCAGGAAGGCTGTGTAAATCAGCAAGTGTGTGACACAGGTCCTTTTCTAAATGTATACATCTCTGCTGGGACTTGTAGCATCTGAGATTTTTCATCACCATTTAAAAGCAGAGTCTCTATTTTTCTCTTGTGCTTTCCCAAACTTAAGCCTCATGATTTTCAAAACCAAACATTCTAGGAGCTCATCCTTCTAGTACAGTACCCTCAGACTGATGGACTTGAATTATAAGACATATTAATGCATATTCTTCAGTCAGAAGGAAAATAATACCAGATATGTATTTGAATAGAGACAAAGAAATGAAGAGGCTTGAAACTAGGAAATATGTTTTTGTATATGAAATTTTTTCTTATTACTTATATTTCTTTTAAGGAAATTTGATAGCAATGCAACGTGGGATTTACAGCATGTGCGGAAGTTAAATACATGACACGAATAGAACAAAGACCAGAAGGTTAGTAAAAGAAGCATAATGTCTTAAAGTTTTTCACATATTAAGTGAAATGGTATAATACTGCTTGAAAGTAGATGGTGATAAATTAAAGGTGTTTGCTATAAATCTGAAAGTAACATTAGAAATTAATAAGTCAACAAAAGGGATAAAAATGGTATCACAAAAACATTCAATTAATCCAAAGAAGGCTAAAAAAAAGAAAGAACATATCAAAGCAAAGGTGGAAAAAGCAGAAAACAAAATGGCAGATTTTTGTTCTTACAGTGTATTAAAAAGTAGAGAGCTGGTGCACTGGGATGACCCAGAGGGATGGTATGGGGAGAGAGGTGGGAGGGGGGTTCAGGATGGGGAACACATCTACACCCATGGTGTATTCATGTTGATGTATGGCAAAACCAATACAATATTTTAAAGTAATTAGCCTCCAATTTAAATAAATAAATTTATATTTAAAAAATAAAATATTGCTTTTGAAAAAAATAAAAAGCAGAAACATCACTTTTCTGACAAAGTTGCGTATAGTCAAAGCTATGGTTTTTACAATAGTCAGGTATAGATGTAAGAGTTGGACCTTAAAGAAGGCTGAGCACCGAAGAACTGATGTGTTCAAGCTGTGGTGCTAGAGAAGACTCTTGAGAATCTCTTGAACAGCCTGTAGATCAAACTAGTCAATATTAAAGGAAATCAATCCTGGTGCTGAAGCTGAAGCTCCAATACTTTGGCCACCTGATTCAAAGAGCCAACTCATTGGAAAAGACCCTGTTATTGGGAAAGATTGAAGGCAGAAGGAGAAGAGGGCAACAGAGGACGACATGGTTGAATGGCATCACTGACTCAATGGACATGAGTTTGAACAAGCTCCAGGAGATAGCAAAGGACAGGGAAGCCTGGTGTGCTATTGTTCATGGGGTTGCAAAGAGTTGGACATGACTTAGAGACTGAACAATATCTAATTAATAAACTACTTGAATCCTTCAATTAAAATGCAGAGGTTATCAGATTGTAGAGAGGAAAAGTCAATTATATGTTTCCCAGAATAAATCCACCCCATATCAAAGCACACATAAGTTCAAAGTAAAATAATAAAAAAAAGATTCATAATGTTAAAACTGATTAAAAGAAAATCATTTCATCATTGGAAAGGATGTATAAATTCTATCTAAAGCCAGCAAAACAGTGGAAATAATAAAGATTAGAATGGAATTATTTTTAAATAAAACAGGGAAATTTGATGAAACCAAAAGCTAGTTTCTTGAGGAGCTCAATGTAGTTGATTGACTTCTAACAAGACTGATCAGGAGAGAGAGGACAGATACAAATATCAATAACCATCAGGATGACAATGCAGATTCTCCTTTGGTTAAAAATATAATAATGAACTTTATGAAATGTTTTATGTCAATAAATTAGATGACTTAATGAAATTTACTAATTCCTTGAAAGCTACAGAGCTAACTCATAAAGAAATAGATAACTTTAAAAATCCTATATCTGTAAATAAATTATATTAGCGTTAAGAACATGACCTGGAAGAAAACTCCAGATTCATTTGGTTTCACTTGTGAATTATACAAATGATTTAAGGAAGAATTACTAATTGTACACAAACTCTTGAAACAATTTAACAAGAACAGTACTATCCAACTCATTCTATGATGCTAGCATAACTCTGACACCAAATTAGACAAAGATATTGCAAGAAAAAAAAAAAACAATAGCCATAGTCAATGATCAAAAACCTAACTACAAAAATTGTTAACAAAATGTTCATAAAACAAATACAGAACTATAAGAAAAGGATAGTATTACAAGTGGGGTTTGAATCAAAAACACAAGTTTAATTTATCACTCAATAATCAATCAACGTAATTTGCCACATTAGCAGAAAAATATTACCATCTAAGTTTGTGAGGGAAAAGCATTTGATAATATCCAACATTCATCTATAAAAATTCTCCAGACACTAAAAATAAAAAAGACCTCCCTTAACATGGTAAAGAATATTTACCAGAAACCTACAGATAATATCATACATAACACATAAAACCATTTTCCACCTAAGATAAGCTCAAGGCAAGAATGCTTATTTGTGCTCATAATTTGTATTAGAAATTGTATGGCAGTGTTAGCCAGTGAAGAAGAAAAGAAATAAAGGAAGGAAGGAAGTTAAAAGAAGGACTGAAGGATGGATGGAGAGAGGGAGGAAGGAAAATAAGGAAGGAAGAGAGGAGGAAAGGAAGGACAGAAAGGAGGAAGGGAGGAAGGAAAAAGGATGCAGTGAATCTGCTTATAGATGACATGATAAAAATCCTGGAGAGCATCTGAACGTCTCCAATTTTAAGATATTAAGGACATAACATCAACTGCTTCTCGAAATTAAAAAAATACAAAGTTCAAAAATTGTTATCAAGAGAATAAGACAAATTAGAGACTGAATAGGAGAAAATGTGTAAAATGAGACATCTGATAAAAGATTGTTACCTAACACATGTGTTCTTAAACTCAACTATAGGAAAACATCTGACATTAAAATGGCAAAAAAAAGCTTACACTACGCCAAAGAATATACACAGATGGCAAACAATCACATGAGAGATGCTCTATATCATGCTGTTGAAAGTGAACTGAAAGTGTTAAGTCTGCTCAGTCATGTCCAACTCTTTGCAACCACATGGATTGTAGCCCACCAGACTCCTCTGTCCATGGACTTCTCCAGTCAAGAATATTGAAGTGAGTAGCCATTCCCTTCTCCAGGGAATCTTCCCAACCAGGGACTGAACTCTCATCTTCTGCACTGCAGGTAGATACTTTACTCTGAGCCACCAGGAAGCTCAGATTAAAGATAATCTTAGTTAGCAATAAAGGACAGAAATGATATGGACCTAAAGGAAGCAGAAGATATTAAGAAGAGGTGACAAGAATACACAGAAGAACTGTACAAAAAGCATCTTCATGACCCAGATAATCACGATGGTGTGATCCTGGAACGTGAAGTCAGTGGGCCTTAGAAAGCATCACTATGAACAAAGCTAGTGGAGGTGATGGAATTCCAGTTGAGCTATTTCAAATTCTAAAAGATGATACTGTGAAAGTGCTGCACTCAATATGCCAGCAAATCTGGAAAACTCAGCAGTGGCCCAGGACTGAAAAGGGGCAGTTTTCATTTCCATCCCAAAGAAGGGCAATGCCAAAGAATGCTCAAACTACCACACAATTGCACTCATCTCACACGCTAGCAAAATAATACTCAAAATTCTCCACGCCAGGTGTCAACAGTATGTGAAAAATCAACTTCCAGAAGTTCAAGCTCAATTTAGAAAAGGCAGAGGAACCAGAGATCAAATCGCCAACATCCACTGGATCATTGAAAAAGCATAAGAGTTCCAGAAAAACATCTGCTTCATTGACTACACTAAAGCCTTTGACTGTGTGGATCACAACAAACTGTGGAAAATTCTGAGAGGGATGGGAATACCAGGCCACTTGTCCTGGCTCTTGAGAAATCTGTATGCAGGTCACGAAACAACAGTTAGAACCAGACATGGAACAACATACTGGTTCCAAACTGAGAAAGGATTACACCAAGGCTGTTTTGTCACCCTGCTTATTTAACTTACATGCAGAGTACATCATACGAAATGTTGGGCTGGATACAGCACACGCTGAAATCAAGATTGCCAGGAGAAATATCAGTAACCTCAGATACACAGATGGCACCACCCTTATGACAGAAAGTGAAGAGAACTAAAGAGCCTCTTGATGAAAGTGAAAGAAGAGAGTGAAAAATTTGGCTTAAAATTCAACATTCAAAAAATGAAGATCGTGGATTCCGGTCCCATCACTTCATGGCAAATATATGGACAAACAATGGAAACAATGACAGACTTTATTTTGGGGCTCCAAAATCACTGCAGATGGTAATTGCAGCCAGGAAATTAAAAGATGCTTGCTTCTTGGAAGAAAAGTTATGACCAACCTAGACAGCATATTAAAAGGCAGAGACATTACTTAGCCAACAAAGGACATCTAGTCAAAGCTATGGTTTTTCCAGTAGTCATGTGTGGATGTGAGAGTTGGACTGTAAAGGAAGTTGAGTGCCAAAGAATTGATGCTTTGAACTGTGGTGTTGGAGAACATTCTTGAAAGTCCCTTGGACTGCAAGGAGTTCAAACCTTTCAATCCTAAAGGAAATAAAACCTGAATATTTATTGCAAGGACTGATGCTGAAGCTGAAACTCCAATACTTCGGCCACCTGATGCGAAGAACTGACTCCTTGGAAAAGACTCTGATGCTGGCAATGATTGAAGGCAGGAGGAGAAGGGGACTACAAAGGATGAGATGGTTGGATGGCATCACCAACTCTATGAAAATGAGTTGAGCAAGCTCTCGGAGTTGGTGATGGACAGGGAAGCCCGGTGTACTGCAGTCAGTGGCATTGCAAAGAGTCGGACACGACTGAGTCTGAACTGAACTGAACTAGTTAACACATAAGCAGCCTTCTTGTATACATTGCCAAGCCTGTTGTAAATTACACAGAAATGCAGAGAATCTTTAGTAGCCAAAACAATTGTGAAGAAGAATGAAGCTGAAGAACTTAAACTACATGAATTTAAGACTTATTTTTTAATTTATCTTTTAACTGAAGGATAATTGCTTTGCAGAATTTTGTAGCTTTCTGTCAAATCTCAACATGAATCATCTATAGGTATACATATATCTTTTATATGTACCTTTTAAAAGGCTTATTTTAAAACTATAGTAATTAAAAACATGTGGTACTAGCTTAAATAAGGGAAGTTAGATCCGTGGACTATAATATAGTATCCAGAAATAGACTCAAACCATATGTTGTCAATTGATTTTCGAAAAAGATTCCAGTGGGAATGTAAAATGGAACAATGGCTTTGGAATGTAACAAACTGTTATTAAAAATTTAGAGATAAAAGATCATATGACTCTGTCATTCCACTTCCACATATTTACACAGAAAAAAGTAAAGTGTTCATCCTAGGAAGAATTATATGTGAATATTCATGCTAGTTTCATTTATAATGGAAACAGTGGTGAATGGACTTACAGAGGTGTTTTATATGTAGTATATACAATGGGATAGTTCTCCTCAAGAAGAAAGAGGAAAATATTGATACAAGCAACTACATAGGCCAATCTCAGAACAGTTATGTTGTGTGAAAAAAGCCAAATAAGAAACAATACCTACTGTTTGACCCTATAGTTCAAAGTCTATAAGATGTACACTAATGCTTAGTGACAGAATGCAGATAAATAATTTCACGTGTTGGGAGGGGAAGAAGAGGGGCAAGGTGGGCTTACAAAAGGGCACAAGGAAACTTTTGGGGATAAAGAATATGCTCATTATCTTGATCGTGATGATAATATCATAGTTCAGTTCAGTTCAGTCAGTTTAGTCGCTCAGCTGTGTCTGACTCTTTGCGACCCCATGAATCACAGCACGCCAGGCCTCCCTGTCCATCACCAACTCCTGGAGTTCACTCAGACTCACTCCCATCGAGTCAGTGATGCCATCCAGCCATGTCATTCTCTGTCGTCCCCTTCTCCTCCTGCCCCCAATCCCTTCTAGCATCAGAGTCTTTTCCAATGAGTCAACTCTTCGCATGAGGTGGCCAAAGTACTGGAGCTTCAGCTTTGGCATCATTCCTTCCAAAGAAATCCCAGGGCCGATCTCCTTCAGAATGAACTGGTTGGATCTCCTTGCAGTCCAAGGGACACTCAAGAGTCTTCTCCAACACTGCAGTTCAAAAGCATCGATTCTTCAGTGCTCAGCCTTCTTCACAGTCCAACTCTCACATGCATACAGGACCACAGGAAAAACCGTAGCCTTGACTAGATGGACCTTAGTCAGCAAAGTAATATCTCTGCTTTTGAATATGCTATCTAGGTTGGTCATAACTTTCCTTCCAAGGAGTAAGCGTCTTTTAATTTCATGGCTGCAGTCACCATCTGCAGTGGTTTTGGAGCCCCCAAAAATAAAGGCTGACACTGTTTCCACTGTTTCCACATCTAAATATCCCATGAAGTGTTGGGACCGGATGCCATGATCTTCATTTTCTGAATGTTCAGCTTTAAGCCAACTTTTTCACCTCTTTCACTTTCATCAAGAGGCTCTTTAGTTCTTCTTCATTTTCTGCCATGAGTGATGTCATCTGCATATCTGAGGTTTATTGTAATGTGCCATAAAATAGTCTGGGACAGCTAGTGCTGAAAAAGCTTGGACTNTTTCACTTTCATTAAGAGGCTCTTTAGTTCCTCTTCACTTTCTGCCATAACAGTGGTATCATCTGCATATCTGAGGTTATTGATATTTGTCTCAGCAATCTTGATTATAGCTTTTGTTTCTTCCAGTTCAGCATTTCTCATGATGTATTCTGCATATAAGTTAAATAAGTTGACATGTATCAAAACATCAATTTTACATCTTAAATATGTGCAATTCTAAAATATGTGTAAATGACAGTTCTAAGTATTGACAAGGATATGGAATAATAGGTCTTTCACATATTGTTGTATAGAAATGTAAAAGTTTGGAAAACTTTTGGGCCTTCTTTATAAAATTCAGCAAACACCTGCCTTTTGATTCAGATAGTCCACTACTAGTTATGTACTCAGTTCCATTGAAAAGATTTGTCTCTATGAACATTGTACAAGAATGTCCATAACAGCATCACACATAGTATCCAAAAACTATAAAAGAAACTCAAATACTCACAAGAGGTGATTGGACAAATAAATCATGATTCAGTAGAATATTTCTAAATAATAAAAAAGAAATAGATTACTGGTAAACCCAACAATGGGTAAGAATCTTTAATACACCAAAGAAGCCAGGTATGAAAGAGTACATGTTCTAATGGTTCTATTTCTGTGAAGTTTTAAAAAGGCAAAACCATACAATGGTGACAAAAATCAGAAAATCCCTCAAGTGTAGGGGAGGGGGAAGAGTGTTTGGAAAAAAAGAACAGGAGAGAATAGGGACTTCTCAAGTGATATACTTGGGTTTCCCACTTCCCAAGTTGTATATTCTCAAGTATATATTATAGTAAAGAATGTACCTGCCAATGCAGGAAACAGAGGATTCTTTTTAAACCATTTGGTTTGTAAATTTGGTCATTTGTTGCTATGATCTAGCAAGAGGATGGAAGTTGTACAGACATAAAACAGCTCTTGAGATAAAGTATAATTTGAAGACCATGATAGAAGCAAAGATTTGACAAGTCTGCAATTGGAGCATGTTTTACAAAAGTGATTGAGAGAGTAGTGTTTAACTAGGTGTTTTTATGTTTATTTGTTTTTAGCTAGCAGGTGAGCTTGGTAAGTGAAGCTCAGCAATTGAAATGGGAAACCGTCTGTCTCTTGGACAGGAAGTAGTAGTTGAAGTAGAAGCTCTAAGAAACTAAAGGAAGGTACTCAAAAGAGAATTAATATTTACACTCTGAAAAGTAACCAGAATACCTGGATAGGATTCTAACACCTCAGAAGCCTATAGCAAGAGAAGCAGTTGAATTTCCAGGCAATAGTACTGGAGTGGATTGCCATTTCCTTCTCCAGGGGATCTTCCCAACCCAGGGATTGAACCCAGGTCTCCTGCAGTGTAAACAGACACTTTACCATCTGAGCCATCAGGGAAGTACTAGGTGACAACAGAGGAATCTAATAGAAAACACTGGCATTGTTCCCTGAATCTGAAGATTGTTCATTATCCTCTAGAATATTTTTCTTCTGATTTTACCATGTTTGCTGCTTTGTTTCCCCTTACAGTTCAGGAGTCCTGTTATTGCTTACAAGGTGCTGCTTAACAAGCTTTTATAGCAATAGGGGGTGTAGCTCAGTGGTAGAGCGTGTGCTTTGCATGCACAAGGTCCTGGGTTCAATTCCTAGCACCTCCATCTGTCATTTTCTCTCAGTTCCCTCACAGCTAAAATTTTTCAACATGACATTGCCCTTGAAGCTAAGCAGTACAACAAATATTATACTCTTCTTATGAAAAAGAAACAAATGTTGATCATTTCGTTTCAATCTAGACTTCCAAATTACCTTTCTCAAAACCATTGTAAAAAGGAGAAAAGAGCAAACAGCCACCATGACACATCCTTACCATCTGTTGCCAGATCCACTATACTTAAACCTTAATGTTACCATAAATACCATGCTC
The DNA here is from genome assembly GCA_006410615.1 of Neotragus moschatus. Lineage (NCBI taxonomy): Eukaryota > Metazoa > Chordata > Mammalia > Artiodactyla > Bovidae > Neotragus > Neotragus moschatus. The sequence continues at coordinate 61,203 of SJYA01001341.1, forward strand.
CACAGAAGAACCATATTTGTTATAATATTAACCTTATAAACTTTTTGTATGTAACACTTCATCCCACCAGATTTTGAGTAAAAGCACTGCTCCAGCAAGCTGCATCACACTTACTATTTACTTCCAGGTCATTTGGCACATTGGTGCCAATGCCGCAGAGTGAACTGTGGAACCACACAACCAAGTGTTCCCATGCCTTTGTGCACTGACTCTGATTGTGTGCATTGACTCTGATGATGTGGCCAGCCTCAATCGCTGCCACACTCTTGCGGCAATTCACATGCCCATGATACAGGATACAGTACTATTCGTATGATCTCGAAACTGATAAACTCCAAATTAATGTCAGAAATAAGTCGAACATTTCTAAGACTGCTTTTCTTACAGAACTGTTATGAGATTGTCCTCTACACTCTCAGGCCAAATCAAGAAATAAGGAAAGAAATAGAAATAGTTTGATTTCTCATTGAAAAGATTTCTAGTTGAAAAGCAAGCTCATAAATTGAATATATGATTGAAACAATACTCAGGGAGTTCTATTATGAAAACTCTCTTACTCTCTTAGAACTCTGTTTCATGATTTTAGTTTGACTTCATCTTTTTCCTCCTACCCCTTCCTCCTCTTTCTTTAAAAAGATTTTTAAACATTATTGATTTCATAAAATTAACATCTCCTTGGATGAAAAACTTGATACCATTTTTCTGTCAGTTATCAGATTTCAAATAGATTGAAATTCCATTTTTCTGATTTCTTATCTATTCTTTTCTGAGGCTATATATCTCTATCAAATGTATTTGAATAAGCATTCATAAGTCATAAGTCATTGAGTTCACCATAAGGACACCTAAGAAAATATCCTTTACAAACATCGTTCTCCAAGATCTCTGATGGGAGAACAGCTAAAAGCTACTTTACATTAGTGAAGTATTCCCAGTTTTCCAAAGCTGGCCAAGGAGGGAGTTTAAAAAAGCTCTCAGGACATGTTTCAAGGTCGAAGCAGAAGATTCAGAACCCTTTGACAGGGACCACAGTCCTACCTTGTCAGAAGCAAACTTTTGGCAAGTTCTTAGCCCTTCTTACTATAAAGACTTATCTACTTTTTATCATCCTTAAGCCCTCCAGTTTCTCAGAACTACCCTCTTACAAGCAACAGTGCAGAGAACTCTACTCTGTAATGTCCTTTATGGGAAAAGAATCTTAAAAGGGAATGCTACTGCTGCTGCTAAGTCACTTCAGTCATGTCCAACTCTGTGTGACCCCAGAGATGGCAGCCCACCAGGCTCCCCCGTCCCTGGGAATGGATATATGTATATTTATAACTAATCCACTTTGCTGTATACCTAAAAATAACACAACAGTGTAAACCAACAAATTTCGATAAAAACTTTAAAGAAAAACACTGTCCTTAATAACTGCTTTTTCTAGCAGAAAACTCCACTCATTTTGAATATTCTTGTTTAAGCAATTATATTTTTAAAAGATTTGAACAGTAATTGTAAAGTCTTTATATGTTGACTGCTGGAATCAACATTTTCAGAGCCCCTTGTTCCTTTGTGCAGATCTGTATTCCCATGGGTCAACATTTTCCTTGACAGAAGGATGACCTTTAACATTTGTCCAGTGCATTATTATCTGTAATCCACGTGGTTCTTTCTCCAGCCTTAGACAGTTTCCTAACACATATGAACTGATTATGTTCAGCTGAATACTGTAAGGGGCCAGCTGCAGATTTCAGTGTTGTTCTCTCTATCCAGCTGTCTTCTCTTTGGAACCTGGCCTGAGATCCTTAGCCATCTTGGTTTCCCTAGACTCTCAGGTCCATCCCTATGATGTACAGATTTCCATTCTCATGTGAATTTCCCCTCCTGTGTCTGCTTACAGGCCTTCTCTTCACGGAGCTCAGAAACAAATCCAAGAGCTAAGCTAAGGGGCCAGTATGTGAGATGGACAACAAACGATCCAAGTTTTGACCCGGGGTCCCCAACAAAACATACACTTTCATTTCTCCTTGTTATGGGTTGAATTGTGTCCTCCTAAAGATATGTTGAAGTACCTCAGAGTTTGACCTTATTTAGAAATAAAGTTGTTGCAGATATAATTTGTAAAGCTGAGATCCTTCTGAATAGGGGCTTCCTGGGTGATACCAGCCCACCTGCCAATGTAGGATATATAAGAGACATGGATTCGACCCCTGGGTCAAGAAGATCTCATGCAGGAGGGCATGGAAACCCGTTCCAGCATTCTTGCCTAGAGAATCCCATAGACAGAGGAGCTTGACGGGATACAGGTCATCAGACACAACTGAAGTGACTTAGCATGCACACAGCACACACTGAGTAGGGTGAACCTTTATTCCCAAATAACTGGTGTCCTTTTAAGATGTGATGTGAGGACACAGGAGAAGGTTGCTTTGTGAAGAGACAGGCATATTCAGGGAGCAGGCCATGTGACAACAGACAGAGTCAGAGATAGGAGTGACGAGGCTGCAAGCCAAGGGATGCTAAGGATTGCCAGCCACCACCAGAAGCTGGGAAGACTCGAGGAAGGATTTGTCCAGAATCCCAGAAGGAATGAGGCTCTGGAGGCACCTTCATTTTGAACATCTAGGTCCTAAACTGTGACAGAACCCATTTCTGTTGTTCTGCTCCACCCAGTTTACAGTATTTTAGGGTAGCCCTGGGAAACTAATACACAGCCTGAAATTATTAATCTAACTTGCTCTTCCATCTGTATCCATGCCTCAGACTTTACAAAATACTATCTGATATATCTGAACTCCATCTGAGTCCAATCTGGATTTATAGGCACAAAGGAAAATATCTAACTGACTGTGTGATTGACAATCTTGTCTGCCATATCAATAAACAAAGGAGACTCAACGCAAGCGGCTGCAGCGGCCAGGCAGGCCGGCGCACTCAGCACGGGTGAGAGGAGCTACCCCACAGTTGGAGAACAGAGACAGCGGCCGAGAGTGCCAAGCTGTGACGGCACAGGAACAGCTGAGAGGAGCCACTCCACTTCCGAGGTCAGGGGAGCGGCCAAGAGTGCCAGGCTGAGATGGCACAGGAACAGCAGAGAGGAGCCACCCTACGTCCAAGGTCAGAGATAGCAGCCAAGAGTGCCAAGCTGCGATGGCACAGGAACAGCTGAGAGGAGCCACCCCGCGTCTGAGGTCAGGGTCGGAGGTTGGGAAGAGCCACCTCGTGTCCGAGGTCAGGAGCGGTGGCCTGGAGGAGCCACCCCGTGCCCGAGGCCAGAGTCGGGGGCCGGGAGGAGCCACCCCATGTCCGAGGCCAGGGACGGGGGCTGGGAAGAGCCACTGATTAATTAATACTCAGCACAAGTGGCTGCGACGGCTGACGAGCTCAGCGCAAGCGGCTGTGATGACTGACGTACGCAGTGCGGCTGAGAGGAGTTACCCCACGTCCAAGGTTAGGGGCAGCAGCCGAGAGTGCCAGGCTGCAATGGCACAGGAACAGCTGAGAGGAGCCACCCCGTGTCCGAGGCTATGATCGGAGGTGGGAAGATCAACCCGCATCCAAGGAGCGGTGGCTGTGCTGGCGCAGGAGGGCCTAGAGGAGCTATCCCACGTTGAAGGTCNAAATGGACTGGGTTACCATTCTCTTCTTCAAGGGATTTTCCAGACCCAGTGATTGAACCTGGGTTTCCTACATTGCAGGCAGATTCTTTACCATCTGAGCCAACAAGAAAGCCCAAATAGAGATGAAGGACATACTCAAATTCAGAAGAATATTTTTATGTATTATTTAGCCACTGCTTCCCTGATCTGGGCTTCCCTGGTAACTCAGCTGGTAAGGAATCTGCTTGCCGTTCAGAAGATCCTAGTTCAATTCCTAGGTCAGGAAGATCACCTGGAGAAGGGATAGACTACCCACTCCAGTATTCATGGGCTTCCCTGGTGGCTCAGATGGTAAAGAATCCACCTGCGATGAGGGAGACCAAGGTTCAGTCTCTTAGCTGGAAAGATCCCCTGGAGGAGGACATACAACCCATCTACCATTCTTGCCTGGAAAATCCCCATGGACAGAGGAACCTGGTGCTACATTCCTTTGGTTTGCAAAGAGTTGGACATGACTGAGCAACTAAGCATTGTACTACTCTGGTCCAGCAAGATTACCCTCCAACCCTCCCAGGAAAATTATTCATGGATATCCTTTCCTTGAATAGCTTCAGAAGAGCAAATATCTGGCAAATAAACCCTAATTAATTCCAAATCAGAATGCAAAAGTTTCTAACATCTACCCTACATTTCTCTTGTTCTTTTTCCATACCTTTTGCCCTGACCTTTAATGGAACTAAAAACCACTGTTATTGAATAGAGTTAAGAATCAAATTAAATCGCTTCCCTAAGCTTTATCTTTATAAGACCAGACAAAGTAAAGGTCTTTAAATTTCAATTATAGGGTTATTTAACAGTAAATAGTTCTTCAGTGAATAGGGGAAATCAAAATCTTTTGTCATCCACGANGAATAGAGTTAAGAATCAAATTAAATCGCTTCCCTAAGCTTTATCTTTATAAGACCAGACAAAGTAAAGGTCTTTAAATTTCAATTATAGGGTTATTTAACAGTAAATAGTTCTTCAGTGAATAGGGGAAATCAAAATCTTTTGTCATCCACGAACTTTACTGGCCCAGAGCTGAGAATTAGACAAAAACCTACCATCCCCAAGGTTGGCCTGATGAGGCAAGATAAGCAGAATGGCGTGTTACTTTATAAATAAGATAAAAAGAAAGGGATTGTAGATTATTCTTCATTTGCTCTATGAAGAAAGAACAGAGAGTAAGAACTGAAAGTTTTGTTAGACTTAATATTTCCAGATCCATTATCCTGACAAATCTGGATTTACCAGGCATGTTCTTCAATCGAATCCCAAGAACATATAACTCCATCTCTTGGGGTTGTTTTCAAATCCTCTTTAGAGCATCTACAAAGAATTTTCTCTCAAGCACCTTTAAGAAATTCAAGAGCTCTATATCTAAAGCTAATGCACACGGGAAAGATTTCTAGTCTCTCTTGTATGCAAATATTGGAGAAAATTTTCATTGTAAAAGCTTTTTATGAGTATGATTATTATTTTTTTTTTTTCACAGAAATCAGGTACAGTCATCTCCTCTCAGGTTCAGGTTCAGTTTTTGGTTCAGCTGTTAACTCAAGACTAATTATTGTAGTTTCAAGGTGTTTAGAACACTCATACTTCTTTCCTACTGTTTGAACTTTTAAGTGATTCTCTGGTTCTTTACACTTTATTTCATATTCCTTTAAATGGCTTTGACCAAGTCAGTTAAAAGCCAGAGGTTTTAGTTTTATATTAATGCTTTCAACAGCACTGCAGTAGACTTTCAAATTTCTATGTAAATATGATTCCTCATTTTGTATAATTAAGACTAATGCAATAAGTTACACTAAATCACTCCTTAGCAATACATTTCCTGGTTGAAAATTCTAATCTATAATCTAAGAACAAATGGATGTTTCATTTTTCTCTAAAATATTTTTCTCATCAAATTTTCATTTTTCATTTTAATTACAGACTCGAATACGCAGAGAAAAAATACTTTAAATTCATACATGTAACTCCTACATCCATGTAGAGGGTTAGGAAGAAAAGGTAACAAAATCTAAAGCAATTCTGGAAGATGATTTAAATAACAATCTACCCTCCACCCTTAATAAAGAACATCGTTAGAAAACTACAGAGCATTGCATTGTATGTGTTCACACAACTAATTTAGCATGTTGACTGTGAAAATGGACATGATTCATTTTATTACTCTATTTACTAGAATTATCAAGTATTATGTTTTCCAAACCTGATTACAAGTCAGAGTGACATGAAAAGAGTTATCAATAACACACTAAGACAAGAGAAATCAAGCAGAATTTTCCTAGGAGAAATAAGAAAACTTTTACATAAACATGAGAGTCACAAATAAAATTTTAATCTTCTTTGTGTAATTCAATAATGTTAAATTTTAGGAAGCTAACAAAATATTTATAAATCTACTTAACAGATTTAGGTTTGAGGCATATATCATTGGTCGAGGTACTAGAATCCCAGTAATATTTACGGAAAGAAAAGCAAAGAGCTCAGGGAAACAATTCTCTTCTTCCAAGATATGAACCAGGCTCTGTGTTATGTTGACTGTAATTTACAATGTAGCACTGCATTATCAAGAAATACTATGTGGGCAGGTATATGTATTCTTCTTTACACTCCAGGGGTAGTTAGCCATCACTCAAAATACCTTAAATCCCTGTATAAATAATAAGAATTTGAAAGATTCTAATCAGATGCCCACATTTCAGAGTTCTTACTGTAACTGTCTTCACTAATATTATCTCTAAAAAGTACCAGAGTGCTTGTTAAAAAGAATATTTTGTGAAACATGTTGTTCAAAATATGGAGACTGGCCTTTTAAACATGGCATGGAAATGCTGTATGAGTCTAGTCAGCCTACAGTCCTTAGAACTAAAGCTTATTCCATAATTTAGGCTTCAGAACTGTGTGAAAGTAGTTTTGGAAGATCCTCTCATCTGAACTGACCAGAAGGTTAGCTGAACTCTGCCATTATAATATATTGTATCTGCCTCCATGAATTTTCCCTTACAAAGTGTTCTTGTCAAGTACTTAAAAGGATAGAAACTGGGACTTCACTGACTTACAAAACTGGTGATGCTTTTTATTCCTGCTGGTCAAAAAGGGAGTTGGAGTGTGTAGCAGCATTTAGCTTAAGATTTGTTTTTATTTTTAACAAATCACCTGATTAAAAAAAAATAATAAGAAAGGTTCTGTGGTGGACTTCATATATATTTTCCCCTTTGAAAGTATCATATTTTCCAGAAAAATAAAATGAATGTGAATGAAACACTGAGTCAAGTCAGCAAAACCAAAACCACTCAAACTATTTTAAAGATAGTGCATTTGATACAGAGAATTGTTTAACTGGAAGATACTGGAAGACATGGAACAGTCGGGTAACAAAGAGAGAAAACACGAAAAGCAGCCTCCAGCCCCAGGTCTTAGAGGGCCAAAGAGAAGCGTTTAGGTTATCAGAACTTAGGTGACTGGGAGGAGAGTGGATTTAGATACTGAAGAAGGAGGTACTGCCTAAGTGCTGGAAACTCTGAGACTAGTCTGAAAGTGTGGGGAATAAAATAAAATAAAATAGAATATATTACCTGGAGAAAGAACTATTCTCTGACAGGAAGAGTACATAACAGTAATCTTCAACTTTTCCCATCGGCCTCCCAGTCTCCGTACAGTGCCCTCTAATGTCAGCCTAACAGAGAGGAAGTCAGCAAAGCAGAAATATTTGCAGTCATAGTCCCAGCATCACACAGCAGAGTATATAACAGTGAGTTTGAGGCTAAGAAATAGTAAACCAATTGGACAATCCTGGAGGATCAATTTATTTGACAAAGATTCCAGTAGACATGTATGGATGTGAGAGCTGGACCATAAAGAAGACTGAGCACTGAAGAATTGATGATTTTGAACTCTGGTGTTGGAAAAGACTCTTGAGAGTCCCTTAGACTGCAAAGAGATCAAACCAGTCAGTCCTAAAGGAAATCAATCCTGAATATTCATTGGAAGGATTGATGCTGACGTTGAAGCTCCAATCCTTTGGCCACCTGATGTGAAGAGCCTACTCAATGAGAAAAGATGATACTGGGAAAAATTGAAGGCAGGAGAAGAAGAGGATGAAAAAGGACAAGATGGTTGGATGGCATCACTGACTCAGTGGGCATGAGTTTGAGCAAGCTCCAGGAGATACTGAAGGACAGGGAAGTCTGGTGTACTGCAGTCCATGGGGTCACAAAGAATCAGAGATGACTGAGTGACTGAACAACAGCAGCAAAGGTATTTAGTGGAAAAAGGGCAATCTTTTCAACAAATAGTACTGGAACAATTGGATGTCCAGATGCCAAAAGAAATATGAGCTTGGATCCATACCACATATCATATTGAAAAGGCCAAAATGGTTCATAAACCTAACAGTAAAACTATAAAACTTAAAGAAGAAAACATAAGAGGAAGTCTTTGTGACCTGAAGTTTGACAAAGGTTTCTTATATATAATACCAAAAGCATATTCCATAAGAACTAGTTGATAAATTTGGCTTTATCAAAATTAAAACCTTCAACTCCTTAAAAATAACTGTCAAAAAAATAAAAAGACAAGCCCAAAGGTGAGGAATAAATATTTAGTAAATTTATATCTGATAAAGAACTTGTATCCAAAATATGTAAAGAACTCTTATAACTCAACAATAAGAGGATTAAAAAAAAAAAAAAACCAACTCAAAAGTGAGCAAGGATTCAAACAGATATTTCATCAGCATATAGATGGCAACTAATCATATGAAAAAATACTCAATATCATCTGTCACTATAAAAATTCAGTTCAGTTCAGTCGCTAAGTCATTTCAGACTCTTTGCAAACCCATGAATTGCAGCACACCAGGCCTCCCTGTCCATCGCCAACTCCCAGAGTTCACTCAAACTCTTGTCCATCAAGTCTATGATGCCATCAAGCCATCTCAACCTCTGTTGTCCCCTTCTCCTCATGCCCCCAGTCCCTCCCAGCATCAGAGTCTTTTCCAATGGGTCAACTCTTCCCATGGTGGCCAAAGTATTGGAATTTCAACTTTAGCATCAATCCTTCCAATGAACACCCAGGACTGATCTCCTTCAGAATGGACTGGTTGGATCTCCTTGTAGTCCAAGGGACTCTCAAGAATCTTCTCCAACACCACAGTTGAAAAGCATCAATACTTCACTGCTCAGCTTTCTTCATAGACCATCTCTCACATACACGCCTGCTGGAAAAACCACCACTTTGACTAAATGGACCTTTGTCAGCAAAGTAGTGTCTCTTCTTTTTAGTAAACTATCTAGGTTGGTCACAACTTTCCTTCCAAGGGTCAAGCGTCTTTTAATTTCATGGATGCAATCACCATCTGCAGTGATTTTGAAGCCCAAATAAATAAAGTCTGTCACTGTTTCCCCATCCGGAGTCTTCTCCAACATCATAGTTCAAAGGCATCAATTCTTGGGCATTCTGCCTTCTTCACAGTATAGCTCTCACAACTGTACATGACAACTGGGAAGACCATAGCCTGAACTATATGGGCCTTCGTCAGCAGAATAATGGCTCTGCTTTTCAAATCACTGTCTAGGTTTGTCATCACTTTCCTGCCAAAAAGCAACTGTGGTGTCCTCTGATTTCATGCCTGCAGTCAACATCGTCAGTGATTTTGGAGCCCAAGAGGAGGAAATTTGTCACTACTTCCACCTTTTCCTCTTCTGCAACTGGTGCACTAAGCACGGCCTAGAGGAGCTACCCACGTCTGAGGTCAGGGGCAGAAGCCAGGAGGACCCCATGCTCAAAGGGTGGCGGCCAAGAGGAGCTACCCTGTGTCGGAGGTCAGGGGAGGCGGCTGGGAGCAGCCACCCTGTGCCTGAGGCTAGAGGCGGCTGCCAGAAGGAGAAAACCCACGTCCAAGGAGTGGTGGCTGTGCGGGTGCAGGAGGGCCTAGAGGAGCTATCCCACATTGAAGGTCAAGAAGGGCGGTGGTGAGGAGATACCCCTCATCCAAGGTGAGGCTGTGCTTTGCTGGAGCAGTCATGAGGAGATACGCCACGCCCAAGATAAGAGAAACCCAAGAGGGCATCAGAGGGCAAACACACTGAAACCATACTCACAGAAAACTAGCCAATCTAATCACTCTAGGACCACAGCCTTGTTTAACTCAATGAAACCAAGCCATGCCTGCGGGGCAACCCAGGACAGGCGGGTCATTGTGAAGAGGTCTGACAGAATGTGGTCTGCTGGAGAAGGCAATGGCAAACCACTTCTGTATTCTTGCCTTGAGAACCCCATGAAATTATGAAAAGGCAAAATGATAAGATACTAAAAGAAGAAATCCCCAGGTCAGTAGGTGCCCAATATACTATTGGAGATCAGGGAAGAAATAACTCCAGAAAGAATGAAGGGATGGAGCCAAAGAAAAAACAATACCCAGCTGTGGATGTGACTGGTGATAGAAGCAAGGTCTGATGCTATAAAGAGCAATATTGCATAAGAACCCGGAATGTCAGGTCCATGAATCAAGGCAAATTGGAAGTGGTCAAACAAGNACTACTTCTGTCTTGGCTTGGCAATGGCCTTATAAAAGATTAGAAATCAGGTCTCTCTGTTGCCTCTAGAAGAGAATACGTAAAGGATGATTTCTGCTTAACAGTCTTTTAGCATGTATCCAGGAAAGAAATAATTGGAGCGTAAAAATATCTGAAATGATTTAAGGAACACAGTAAGATTATAAGACTAATAGAAATAGAAATACTCTTAAGGCCTCTGCAAAAGACTTCCAGAAATCTGTCTGTGACCAGGTTAGTAATTTTTAGTATGTTTTTATGACAACTAAATGTTTCAAAGTGCATTTTTGAAAATGTTTTAGTCCTGCAATATGGAAAAACTCAAGGGATGAAATGCTATATACTCACACTTCATTTTTAAACTATGATAGCTACAGTTAAAAGCACTGTGTGTTTGCTTTGTATAAATCGGGCTAATTAGCAGGATGTGATTTGTTCTGTAGTTAATAGTACTGCATATTTACTTCTGTAAACTGAGCTAATGGACAGTAAGTTTTTCATACACTGTTTTTCTACAAGTTGCCGATACATGTTAAGGAAAACAATTGAACTTAGTCTTCACTTATCACTTATAAATTTTATCTTTATTACCTTTCATCTCATTAAATGGTCACAAGCTGAAAATAACAAAAGATTGTAAAACTAGGGGAGAACTAAGAAATTATGACACTTCTTAATAATGTTAATGAATTATCTGCATCATAAACTGATTCTGTTCAAGTGGAGACACAATCGATCTCATTTGGCAATCTATATTGCAAGAATGTGGAAAAGAGGAAGGTTGAGATTGCCATGTGAGAATTAATTATGAATCCGCCCATAAGGGAATGAAGTAGAAACCGGCAAAGCCTCTTGGGGTTACATAATGGGACTCAGGTTAAATTAGTTTAAACAGAAAACTGTGCCATTTGAAAGAAGGTGAACAAGCTGGGAAAGTGGAGAACAAGTTGAGGTGGTGAACACACACCGAGTGTGCAAGAGTCACTGCCCGTCCAACGCTGGTACCCTGGCCCGACTCTTCTGGTATCTTTGGCCTTATGGCAAAACAGTACCTGTTGTCANCAATTGAACTTAGTCTTCACTTATCACTTATAAATTTTATCTTTATTACCTTTCATCTCATTAAATGGTTACAAGCTGAAAACAAAAGATTGTAAAACTAGGGGAGAACTAAGAAGTTATGACATTTCTTAATCATGTTAATGAATTATCTGCATCATAAACTGATTCGGTTAAAGTGGAGACACGATCGATCTCATTTGGCAATCTATATTGCAAAAATGTGGANTTATCTTTATTACCTTTCATCTCATTAAATGGTCACAAGCTGAAAATAACAAAAGATTGTAAAACTAGGGGAGAACTAAGAAATTATGACACTTCTTAATAATGTTAATGAATTATCTGCATCATAAACTGATTCTGTTCAAGTGGAGACACAATCGATCTCATTTGGCAATCTATATTGCAAGAATGTGGAAAAGAGGAAGGTTGAGATTGCCATGTGAGAATTAATTATGAATCCGCCCATAAGGGAATGAAGTAGAAACCGGCAAAGCCTCTTTGGGTTACATAATGGGACTCAGGTTAAATTAGTTTAAACAGAAAACTGTGCCGTTTGAAAGAAGGTGAACAAGCTGGGAAAGCGGAGAACAAGTTGAGGTGGTGAACACACACCGGGTGTGCAAGAGTCACTGCCCATCCAACGCTGGTACCCTGGCCCGACTCTTCTGGTATCTTTGGCCTTATGGCAAAACAGTACCTGTTGTCAAGGCTATTATACCACCTCCGCAAGGCCATTTCTCCTACTTCCTTAAAACACACACATGATATATGAGCATCTAGGTCACATCAATATATTTAAAAATGTACATGTTGCTATTACTCTGAATTCATGATTTTCAGCTGCAATTTGGCCCCCCAACTGCCAGATACCCTAACCATACTTCTCTAATCAGTTTACTCTTCCAAAATCTAAGTAAAGTATCTTCCTTCTTCTTCACTCACAGCAAACATCATGCCCCATCCCTTACCAACCACTTTCAGTGGATGACCTTCTCTCATAATCCCCAACAGACACAGAAGACATCAGAAATTTTCTCCCCTTCCCATCATTTCATCCACAGATTTATCTGTACCTGCAACTATTTCAGGGGAAGGAGTCTTCTGTTTCAATCCCAGAAGTGCAAGTCTTTCTCCCTGAGGTCAAATTTATCATAAACTTTTTTATTCTACCCCAATCAGCATTCTTAGGATTTTTGTTCCATCAAGTGCCCTGCCTCCTTCTATCCACATCTGATAGCTCTACTGATCCTTTCCTATGAACATTTAAACATGCTTGCTTCTAAATTAAAACCAGTAGAAATAAACAACAAATGTATCCCTGCACCCCACACCTCTTAGAAAGCCATCACCCTATCTTTCAACTTGCCGTGATTCACAGCCAAATTTCTCCAGAGTTGATCTTAGATGTCATGCCTCTCCGCGTCTTCTTTTTTTTTTTTTTTTATGCCCCAAACTGTTTTTTTTTTTCTTCTTCTTCTTCTTTTTTTTTTTTTTCCATCTCAGGTGTACATGAGTTCTCAATCTTGAACCTCCCCCCACCTCCCACCCCATATCAACTCTCTGGATCAAAGGACAAAAAAGAGAGGGAATACTCTTCTGATTTGCGTCCCCAGAAAGATCATGTTGAAGTCATAGTTACTGATACTAATACCATCAGTGTGCTCTTATTTGGCAACAGGATCTTTGCAGATGTAACCAATTTAAGACGACTCTAATATTCTTGCCTGGGAAATTTCATGGACAGAAGGAGCCTGGTGGGCTCCATAGAGTCCATGAGGCTACAATGAGTTTGACATGATTTAGCTACTGAACACATACTAGATTAGAGGAGATATTAGAAGGGGAAATTTTGGACACAGAGAGGGAATATAAGAGGCAAAAATTGGAGTGATAGAGCTGCAAGCCAGGAACTCAACGGTTGCCCCAGGAATTGCTCTCAACCATCAAAGACTAGGGAGAGGCAAGGTAGGCCTAAAACTCAACAAGCAAAAAACTAAGATCATGGCATCCAGTCCCATCACTTCATGGCAAATAGATGGACAAATAATGGAAACAGTGAGAGGTTTTATTTTCTTGGGCTTCAAAATCACTGCAGATGGTGACTGCAGCCATGAAAATAAATGGAAGAAAAGCTATGACCAGCCTAGACAGCATATTAAAAAGCAGAGACGTTACTTTGCCGGCAAAAGTCCATCTAGTCAAAGCAGTGACTTTTCTAGTAATCATGTATGGATATGAGAGTTGGATAATAAGGAAATGTGAGTGCTGAAGAATTAATGCTTTTGAATCCTTGAGAGTCTCTTGGACAGCAAGGAGATCAAACTAGTCAAACCTAAAGGAAATCAACTCTAAATATTCATTAGAAGGACTGATGTTGGAGCTGAAGCTTTGATACTTTGGCCACTTGACATGAAGAACTGACTCCTTGGAAAAGCCCCTGATGCTGGGAAAGATTGAAGGCGGGAGGAGAAGGGGATGACAGAGGATGAGATGATTAGATGGCATCACCGACTCAATGAACATGAGTCTGAGCAAGCTCCAGCAGCTGGTGATGGACAGGGAAGCCTGGCATGCTGCAGTGGACGGGGTTGCAAAGAATCAGACATGACTGAACAGCTGAACTGAAGGTAGGATTACTCCCCAGAGCCTTCAGAAGAAGCATGGCCCTGAAGACAACTAGATTTCAATCTTCCAGCCTTCAGGATTGTGAGAAAATTAATTCCTGTTGAGTTAAATCACTAAGCTTGTGATAGTTTATCAAGCAGCATCAAGAAACTAAAATAGCAATGGAGGAATATCAAGTTGACATTCACAGCACGTCCACATTAACATAAAATGTATTTTTCCAGGGAGGAATACAAGTTTTTACTCAATCACTTGTATGCAATCTTGTATCATTGTGTTCTAGTAACTGACTTTCTTCCCCAAAGTTCAAATCTCTTACATTTTATGTGAGTTTTAAAATAGAAACTCCTGCCTTGAAATAAAACTCATAGTGTAAACTAAACTACTTAAGGAACTCAGGCAGGAAAGCATGAATTCTTATTCTCTTGATACTAAATACATTTCTTTCCTTTCGTATATCATTCATACCACATTTCATAGACTTTATGAAGACCCATGCTTTTCGAATGTGCTAAGAAAGCATTAAAGTATGAAATGATCTTATCAGAAATAAGAATGATTGTGGATTTCTTTGATATTGCCTCTCATTTCCACATTCAGAAGGAACTAAAATTATGTGTAGTCACAGGAAGACTGGTGTTGAATATGAATGGTTGTAGAAAAGAAACTAATTTACTTTAAAAAAATTTACATCAAGAGCAAGAGTCATTTTTTAAAAGTCATTTGTTTCTGGTTATCAATGAAATGCATACCCATTCAATTACAATTTGGAAATCCAATAAGGACTGAGAATAAAGTGATGATCATTCACAATTCTTACCACTGAAAAAAACAAACAAACCAAAAAACCTACCACTATCACTGGAGAGTTTCTAGTACTTTATTCTATGCACATACTTTGTGTGGTGGTTTAGGTCATGTTGTATTAATATATTCCCTTTGGAGCCCTGGTTTTCACCTACAATATTGCAGTCTAAGAATTTTTCCATATCACAAAAAGATTTGAAATTATCTTTAATAGTGCAATAATATTCTATGACATGGGCTCTTAGAATTTATTTCTAGTCTAATACATGTAGGATTTTTTATATTGTTAAATATGCTATGATGAACATATTCAGATATTTCATTGTCTACATATTTGATTATTTCTTAAGATGTAGAAGGACTGCATCAAAAATGATCTGTTGAGTGACAATTATATTTACATTAAAAATGAAAAGCAAAAATATGAAACATATAACTGTTATTTTGAGAAGCAAAGCAAATGTGCATGTCCTAACATTTTCCATGACTTAATGTTAAAACATTAGATCTGATTAAAGAAAAATTTCTGTACAAAGGACTAAATTACTCCCCCACCGCATCTCAGAATGGCGACAGAATATTCTGAAATTGATAGGCAGAATTGATGCTTTTGAACTGTGGTGTTGGAGAAGACTCTTGAGAGTCCTTTGGACTGCAAGGAGATCCAACCAGTCCATTCTGAAAGAGATCAGCCCTGGGATTCCTTTGGAGGGAATGATGCTAAAGCTGAAGCTCCAGTCCTTTGGCCACCTCATGGGAAGAGCTGACTCATTGGAAAAGACTCTGATGCTGGGAGGGATTGGGGGCAGGAGGAGAAGGGGATGACTGAGGATGAGGTGGCTGGATGACATCAGTGACTCAATGGGCGTGAGTCTGAGTGAACTCTTGGAGTTGGTGATGGACAGGGAGGCCTGGCGTGCTGCAGTTCATGGGGACACAGTCAGACACGACTGAGCGACTGAACTAAACTGAACTGAACTGATGTGATTAAACGTTGTCATTTCAGTTCACTTCAGTTCAGTCACCAGTCATGTCTGACTCTTTGCAACCCCATGGACTGCAGCACACCAGGCTTCCCTGTCCATCACCAACCCCAAGAGCTAGCTCAAACTGATGTCCATCAAGTCAGTGATGTCATCCAACCATCTCATCCCCTTTCCTCCTGGCTTCAATCTTTCCCAGCATCAGGGTCTTTTCCAATGAGTCAGTTCTTTACATCATGTGGCCAAGTATTGGAGCTTCAGCTTCAACATCAGTTCTTCCAATGAATATTCAGGACTGATTTCCTTCAGGATTGACTGGTTGGATCTCCTTGCAGTCCAAGGGACTCTCAAGAGTCTTCTCCAACACCACAGTTCAGAAGCATCAAACTTCAGTGCTCAACGTTCTTTATAGTCCAGTTCTCATACCCATGCATGACTACTGGAAAAACCATAGCTTCAAAGCTATGGATCTTTGTTGGCAAAGTAATGTCTCAGCTTTTTAATATGCTGCCTAGATGGGTCATAGCTTTTCTTCCGAGGAGCAAGTGTCTTTTATTTTCATGGCTGCAGTCACCATCTGCAGTGATTCTGGAGCCCAAGTAAATAAAGTCTCTCACTGTTTTTATTGTTTTCCCATCTTTTTGCCATGAAGTGATGGGACTGGATGCTATGATCTTAGTTTTCTGAATGTTGAGTTTTAAGCCAACTTTCTCACTCTCCTCTTTCACTTTCATCAAGAGGCTCTTTAGTTCCTCTTCACTTTCTGCCATAAGGGTGGTGTCATCTGCATATCTGAGGTTATTGATATTTCTCCCAGCAATCTTGATTCCAGCTTGTGCTTCATCCAGCCCAGCATTTCACCTGATGTACTCTGAATATAAGTTAGATAAGCAGGATGACAATATGCACCCTTGACATACTCCTTTCCCGATTTGGAACCAGCCCGTCATTTCATGTCCAGTTCTAACTGTTGCTTCCTGACCTGCATACAGATTTCTCAGGAGGCAGGTAAGGTGGTCTGGTATTTCCATCTCTAAGAATTTTCTACAGTTTATTGTGATCTATACAGTCAAAGGTTATGGTGTAGTCAATAAAGCAGAAGTAGATGTTTTTTTGGAACTCTCTTGCTTTTTCAGTGATTCAGCATATGTCAGCAATCTGATCTCTGTTTCCTCTGTTGTTTCTAAATCCAGCTTGAACATCTGGAATTTCACAGTTCACATATGGTGGAAGCCTGGCTTGGAAAATTTTGAGCATTGAGCATTACTTTGCTATCATGTGAGATGAGTGCAATTGTGCTGCTGTTTGAGCATTCTTTGGCATTGCCTTTCTTTGGGATTAGAATGAATATTGACCTTTTCCAGTCCTGTGGCCACTGCAGAGTTTTCCAAATTTGCTGGCATATTAAGTGCAGCACTTTCACAGCATCATCTTTCAGGATTTGAAATGGCTCAAATGGGATTCCATCACCTCCACTAGCTTTGTTTGTAGTGATGCTTTCTAAGGCCCATTTGACTTCACACTCCAGGATGTCTGGCTCTAGGTGAGTGATCATACCATTGTGATTGTCTGGGTCATGAAGATCTTTTTTGTACAGTTCTTCTGTGTATTCCTGCCACCTCTTCTTAATACCTTCTGCTTCTGTTAGGTCCATACCATTTCTGTCCTTTATCGAGCCCATCTTTGCATGAAATGTTCCCTTGGTATCTCTAATTTTCTTGAAGAGATCTCTTGTCTTTCCTAGTCTATTGCTTTCCTCTATTTCTTTGTACTGATCACTGAGGAAGGCTTTCTTATCTCTTCTTGCTGTTCTTTTGAACTCTACATTCAGTTGGGTATATCTTTCCTTTTCTCCATTGCCTTTTGCTTCTCTTCTCAGTTACTTGTAAGGCTGTCTCAGACAACTGTTTTGCCTTTTTGCATTTCTTTTTCTTGGGAATTATCTTGATCACTGCCTCCTGTACAATGTCACAAACCTCCGTCCACAGTTCTTCAGAAACTCTGTCTATCAAATCTAATCCCTTGGATCTATTTCTCAACTTCCACTGTATAGTCATAAGGGATTTGATCTGAATCGTACAGTGGTTTTCCCTCCTTTCTTTCATTTCAGTCTGAATTTGGCATCTTCCATTAACTTAGGAAATACCATTACACATGGAAGTTCTTAGGAGCTTGCCATTAAAATTACAGTTGAAATTGGTTCTCCCTTCTCTTGCTGTCAGTGAGTCACTTTGGTGAGATGACTAAATTATTTGTCCAGGAGGAAATATGGATATGGGTATATAATTAAACTAGGGATTTTCATTTCCACTGAGGAATGTTTTTAATTATAATCCTTAGGTGATCCTTTTGCAGACAACATAATATGTTCAATTTGTAGATATATGAATGACCTTCGACAGATCATTTGGCACTTTAGCTTCCTATGTGTAAAACACGTAAGAAAATGATTTGTGAGATGCAAACGAGGAAAATGTGAAAGTATAGACTTATTTTTAATGACCTCATTATTACCTTTGTAAACAAGTAACTGATTATCATAATATGAATATTTCGGTTTGCCAGGTTTTGCAAATTTTATCTACTGAAATACTCCATCCAAAATTGTGTTTCCCGATTTCGTCCCTAAAGTCTTACATTAAGAGGAGAGAAAGTGTGAATAATGTATCAGTTTTACTTTGAAGTTCATAAAATTTTTATGTGAGAAAAATCACTGAAGCAGTACTTCAGGGATATTACATTCTGGACTACTGTTAATCACTTGTGTGGAGTATTGGAATATTCAACTAATATAGCATATCAAATCCATAATCATCGCCAGAGGGGTTGTCAGAGTATTTTTTTCCTCCATCAATTTAATAAAGTTGACCAAAAAGGGCAGAATTCATAACATATCACGGATCAGACTTTCTATTCCCCTGTAAAAATATTTTTTAAAGAATTTAGTAGTTTGCTTTCAATCTGAAATAATAGAATATCTATCTGCTTTTTGGAAATTTTAGTTAAGACAAGATTTAACATAAACTAGAAGCCATCAATTAAGAAATACCTTCTGCAGAAAACATTGATAACTTATGTAATTTGACTGTTTTAAACATAAAAAGAACCTACTATGCTGGCAAACAAACGAACATCTTTTTTCAAAGATTTTATCAGAAAAAGAAGTGTTGTTATTTTTTTAATGGCAACTGCTTACAGTGACAAAACTTTTAAATCAGCTACTTAAGCTTTTGTTGTTATGAAAAGATCATTACTAGCAAGTTTAACAAATAGTGATCCCAACTATTCTGATTTCAAATATTCTGATTTCAATTATGACACAATTTAAAAACTCTTTCCAACAATCTTCATCTTTTTTTTCTCTTTTTTTGTCTATCATGTGTACTATTCTTCCAGGATGTAATCTTGATATTTGACACAGCTGATATTCTAAGTTGAAGTTTTTAAATCAATTTTTTTTAAATTGAAGCTTACAATTTTCTACTCTCTGATTTGTTTTAATCACAGTTGTACACGGCCCACGTTAATTCTACCCTTATAGATTTGACTGCTCCTTTCAGCTGTCCTTCCAGGTTGCATTTCCCACTGTCCATAAAGAAAAAATGAAAAACGAGAGTCTACTCAGTTTTTCATCTCATGTTTCCCACCCACTATTGTTACTGCCTTTAAGCAAGCAAATCAGGGGCAACCTTTGATCATTTTTCTTTCATCTAACTTGGCTAAAATTTACTTTTCCCTCAGGAAACTCCTGAAATATATCCCTTTCTCCATGAAGCAACTGCTGGGAAAATTTCACACATATTTTAATGTGACCATTTTGATTTTTGAAAAATTTTCCTTCATGCCATGTATGCTATCAAACTTCAGTGTGGTTAAAATATGTATATAAAAATAATTTTCCCACTAAAGTCATCATTTAATTCATTCGCATTCAGTCTTTCAGATTGCATAATTACTGCATTTTTTTCATTCTTGCCTGCTAAGTCACTTCAGTCATGGCTGACTCTTTGTGACCCTAAAGACTGGAGCTCCCCAGGCTTCTCAGTCCATGGGATTTTTGAGGCAAGAACCCTGGAGTGGGTTGCCATGCCCTCTTCCTGGGGGCATCTTCCTGACCTAGGGATGGAACCTGCAGGCAAATTCTTTAAGACTGAGCCACCAGGGAACTCCTTTTCATTCCTGTTTTTAATTGTACTCCCACTATTCAGTTTTTGTGATTAGTTTATTTGCTGGGTTTGGTTTTCATTCATATGTATCCCCTTTACACTCTTCGTGTCTACTTACTTATTTCTGCTGTAAAAATAAAGGTAGATAAATTAGATGATACAAACTAACTCTATTTAACACTTCATGAAGTGTACAGTCTCTTTTCAGAGATCTGCTGAATGGGGTAGAAGGCAAGGAACTCTTACAGGATAAACAAAGAAAAGGAAGCAACACATTGAAAGAATCTGATTGGCTGGGGCCACACAGACATCCTTGTTTGGTGTAAGAAGGAGAAAGGAAATAAATTTAGAGCTCAGAGTTGGCTTGGCATTTGGGGATCAGTTGTACAGATACCTTGTGTTTCTGGTCAAGTAGAGAATTTACAGTGACTCGGAGATTGTCTAAGTTTCAGTGGGCTGATGCGACACCTCAGCTGGAATGGCTCCACTTTAAGCCTAGAAATTTATTTCAACAGGACTGAGACACATTTGAAATTAAGCAGACTCGAAAATTCTCCCAAATAATTTTCATCGCTTAATCCGTTTCATCAAAATACAACCAGCAACAACCCAGATAATTTCCTGAAGTCCAAGTATTTTCTTTGCTTTTAAGGAAATTGCAGTTTAAAACATTTGGTTTTACGCCTCTGGCATCACACTTTATTCTTTCCTCTCTCTAGCCTAGAACTCAGTTATGAAGCAGGCTCTCTCAACTTTTAACTGAGTTGTGTAGTCTAAATTTTTGCTTTTTTTAGTTAGTCTTTTTGTTGCAGAAAGGGGGACCCCTTCCAGGGCCTGAGATGGGCACTTGTCTAACACTCAGAAGTGAATTGTCCGAGGAGACACATGTGCTGACAAAGCAAGAGATTTCATTGGGTAGGGGTGCCTGGGTGGAGAGCAGCCGGTAAGGGAACCCAGGAGAAATGTCCTGTTTTATGCTTGCAGTCTTGGGTTTTATGTAATTAGGTTGGTTTCTGGATTGTCGCTGGCCAGTCACTCTGACTCAGGTACTTCCTAACAGTGCGTGCGGCACTCAGCCAAGATGGACTCCAGCGAGGAGGATTCTGGGAAGTGAGTAGGACATATGGACTGGCATCTTGTTTTGACCTTTCCTGAATTCTTCTGGTTAGTTAGCACAGCTTGTTACTTCCACATTCCTCACAGGACCTCCTGTCTAAGATAACTCATACAAGTGGTTGCTATGGTGCCTGGCTAGAGCAAGAGGTTTCAGTCCACGGTTCTTCTAACATTTTGAACATGAGAACGTGCTTCCCCATAGGAATGGTTTCTGGAAAGAACCCTTTGAAATTTAGGGTGGACCTCAAAACCCTTATTTCATCTTGTCATGTAGGTACTGGTACTACTGTTGTACTTAATTTTGTGGCATTAATTCCCAGAGGAAACGCATTGCTTTAGTGTCAGCCCCTCGGGGCAGGCATTTGCAAGGTGGCAGTGAGAATGGTGCCTACTTAATAGGATTGTTGTGAAAATTAAATGAAGAATCTATACATAGGTACAGATACAAGTAGGAGGTTTCTGGAGGAATCTGGGAAACTTCTTTATTGCTTTTCATGACCAAATGATTTTTTTTTTTTAATGTACCAAACCCTGCTGGTACATCCAGTGTCTGATTTCTTATTAAAATACAAAAAGGTATTTGGGCAGACTATATACAAAATTTTTAAACTAATTTTTACTGGAGTATAGTTGCTTTACAATGTCGTGTTAGTTTCTGCTGTACAGCAAAGTGAATCAATTACACGTGTACATATTTCCCCTCTTTTTTAGATTTCCTTCCCATTTAGGTCACCACAAAGTACTGAGAAGAATTCTTAAATGGAGAAAGTCAACTTTCTCCTTCACTGACCTTGAATAAGAAACTGTATGGCACTGACTGTTTCTGAGAGCAGTCTTAGAACCATGAGCTCTGCCTGAAGCTGGCATTAGGAAAGGGAGGTGAGAGATGGAAAGAATCTTGTTCCCTAGAAGACACTGTTCAACTGCTGACTCAAGCAATTCCAAAATCCACTGTAGTTATAAACACCCTGTTTATCGTGGTTCATGTGCAGGTTGTAAAAGAATTTCCAGACACGAGATAGCATGAATGGAGAATGGTTAGTAGAGGTGGGGGGCGGGGGTCACTGTCAGAACAGCAGGCTGGTCTCCTGATTGTCAGGGACAGGGGCAGGAACATGGGTCATCCGCCTGTGGTTACATGCTTTGTGCTCAGTTGCTTCAGTCGTGTCTGACTCTGGGTGACACTATGGACTGTAGCCCACCAGGTTCCTCTGTCCTTGGGGATTCTCCAAGCAAGAATTGGAGTGGGTTGCCATGCCCTCCTCCAGAGGATCTTCCCCGCCCACAGATCAAACCCAGGTCTCCTGCATTGGCGGGCAGGTTCATTATCACTAGTGCCACCTAGCAGGAAAGCAATATTAGGTTGTCTCAAAGGTAAAGCCCTAGGGTGAATAGTTTTGGTTCTTAGCTAAGGATTAGAGTAAACACTGACTCTATTAATAATAGCAGGAATGAAGGCTATAGTCTTATAAAAGTTATATTCATTTACTATCACAGAATGTACAAAACTATTAGGTTTTTTTAAATGATGCAACAATACTTAGCTTTCTAGACATTGTTCAGGATAATTCATCTTATTTATCCATGCCACAAATAATCAGCCTCTAAGTTTTGAGGTGAAAATACTGTGAAAATCTACCGAGCTACAGAACTACAAACCTTCAAGCCAATATGTAATAACAGATTTTTTCACTCTCCCCTGTTTATATTCCAAGGAAGCTATATAACTTAACAGATATTTAAAACATGTGTGATGATCCACAGACTTTAGGCACTGCCTGTTTTCAAAATTTTATTTTTCTAATAAAGATATTGCCCCTAAATATATTAAAGAATGAATTACTCTCCCATGTGTGTGTGTGTGTGTGTGTGTGTGTGTGTGTTTGTGCGCGCGTGCGTGCACGCATATGCTCAGTCATGTCCGACTCTCTGTGACCCCATGGACTGGAGACCTCCAAGCTCCTCTGTCCGTGGGATTTCCCAGACAAGAATACAGGTGTGAGAAGCCATTTCCTTTCCCAGGGTATATTCCTGACCCGAGGACCAAGCTCACATCTCCAGCGTCTACTGCATTGACAGACGGATTCTTTACCACTGAGCGACCTGGGAAGCCCTTAAAAGCCTAAAGTTCCTACAACCAACCTTAAATGCTACTATTATTAATTTTAAAATAGCATTATTTTTACTGGTGGAAAATAAGCTGAAGTGACAGACTGGTAACATAGATAAAAGGTGTTTATAATTATGTGCTTAGATGGCTAAAAACTTTGTCAATATATTGATTACATGTCAAAATTCCAAAGAAATACACATTGGATTGCAGTTTCCCATTGTCCGGGTAGTTCAGAGATTGTAAGTAAGGAGTACTGTTTGCTTTGCAGAGACATTTTCTGTGCACAAAATAAGGGTGGTGTTTGGATAAGCAATGAATTTCAATGCATGGACATGGTATATATTCACTGTATTAGTGCTAGGAATAAAAGCAGCATGGACTAGAATGTGATATCATGTTTCTGGAACCTGACTGCCTCAACTCAATTTATTTAAAGCAATGTGGAAGGTGTGAGGGTATTGAAGGATCAATTCTTCAAAGGAATGAAACTTTCATATTTTTTTTTTTTACCTACTCTATCCAACGTATTGCCATATATTAAGTTTATAAGTTGTTGAATCAATGATTAAAGATGATTATAAAGGGAGGAGCAAAAGAGTCAAATAATTTGTGAAGCAATAGAACTAGTAAGGGGAAAAAAGGAATAAAGGGTGGGAAAGCATTCACCTGATTTTCAGACTTCAATTAAGACATCTGCTAGAACACTACACCCAAGCCTGTCTTTTGGACAAAGATAAGAGGCATAGACACTGAAAGCTCTGAAAAATCAAATATATTTCTATTACAAGGAGACAGGAAACACTTGCCAACAGAAAGATCTTTTGATTTAATTTAAAACTGTAAAGTTTTTCTTTTCACTTTCAAGAGTCTCTTCTGCTACTGCCCAGAAGTAGTCGGACTCCCTAAAAGGGTGCTTCATTTTTGTGACTTTATTCAAAGCTTTTTCCTCATTGAGCAAAAGTGACTCTCCTTTATTTTTCCTGGAACTGAGCCAGTGAATAGCTTATTCTATCCTGAAAAGAAAAGAAAAAATTCAGATACGATCATTATTCAAAGCATTTGTTATTGAAAATTCAGGAGCATTAAATTGTCTAAGCATCTCAGCCATTTTTAAAATTTCTCTTAGAAAATGAATTCTGGAATGAATTCTTTCTGAATTATTTTTCCCTTGTATCTTTGGATTTCTTTTTTGCATGTAATGAATCATTTTGTGTGCAAGTCTTTTCACTTTTACTGTAACAAGGCAGCCAAGTACCCAAAACCTTTGATTCAAACAGAAATGCATTTTTGTGCTCACATTCCTATTTTGAAGACAGACTACTGTGTGAGACAAGCACATTGTCTATTATTCTTCCTTTTGATAAGCCAATATGAACATATGCTGGGAATGGAAACTCATATCAAAACAAGCAGCGTATCTGCTGTTTGATGATTAAATTTGTTAAAATTTGTAACAAGCTTATAACAATACCTGGCCACAGAGCATGTGCACTGTATGAATGTGAAAACTAAAAATACAAACACAGTAGCAAATTCGTGGATGTAGGGTAATTAGAGACCTGAATTTTAAGGACTAGCCATAAACTTCTGCAGCTGTAATATACTTATCCTATGAAAAAATATTCTTTCTCGTTACTTTTTACTTGATTCTGGAGGCAGTAATAAATAGTTTATAAACTTATTTATTTTTATTTCCATTTTGTAGCGGTATTGTTATAATTTTTTAAGTTTTATTTATTTTTATTTTATTATTTACTTATTTTTTTACCACACCATGAGGCACCTGGGGGTCTTAGTTCCCTGACCAGGTATTAAACCCGAGCTTTCTGTGGTGGAAGGGTGGAATCCTCACCACTGGACTGCCAGAGAAGTCCCTATTGTTTTATTCTTTAATTTTCAACAAAGTATTTAGGTCTCTGAATTCTGTTCCATGAGGAAAGGATGCTTTAGCTTCTTCCTTCACCCCGTCATTAACAGAAACTCCAAGGACCAGTGACTCTCAGAGTTTAGACTGCCTAAGAACCATATGGGGAGCTTCTTAAAAGATAGCTTCCCAGGCCCAGCCTGAGATTTCAGTTCAGGAGGCCTGATCTGGGCCTTGGGATGTGTTTGTTGACAAACCCCATTAGGTGCCCCTGATTCAGGGGTTATAGCAGCACAGAACATCATTGTCATCCTGTTTTAAAGATGAGACAAAATGGAAACCTGAACTGATTTAAACTCGGGATTAAAAGTAACACTGTTAATTGTTTAAAAGTTAAAATAAGGCACTGAAACATGTATACTATCATGTAAGAAACAAATCGTCAGTTTATATTCAATACAGGATACAGGATGCTTGGGACTGGTGTACGGGGATGATCCAGAGAGTTGATATGGGGTGGGAGGTGGGGGGGTGTTCAAGATTGGGAACTCATGTACACCTGAGATGGA
>SJYA01001341.1:87230-132299 GCA_006410615.1 Neotragus moschatus
TGTGTGTGTGTGTGTGTGTGTGTGTGTGTGTTTGTGCGCGCGTGCGTGCACGCATATGCTCAGTCATGTCCGACTCTCTGTGACCCCATGGACTGGAGACCTCCAAGCTCCTCTGTCCGTGGGATTTCCCAGACAAGAATACAGGTGTGAGAAGCCATTTCCTTTCCCAGGGTATATTCCTGACCCGAGGACCAAGCTCACATCTCCAGCGTCTACTGCATTGACAGACGGATTCTTTACCACTGAGCGACCTGGGAAGCCCTTAAAAGCCTAAAGTTCCTACAACCAACCTTAAATGCTACTATTATTAATTTTAAAATAGCATTATTTTTACTGGTGGAAAATAAGCTGAAGTGACAGACTGGTAACATAGATAAAAGGTGTTTATAATTATGTGCTTAGATGGCTAAAAACTTTGTCAATATATTGATTACATGTCAAAATTCCAAAGAAATACACATTGGATTGCAGTTTCCCATTGTCCGGGTAGTTCAGAGATTGTAAGTAAGGAGTACTGTTTGCTTTGCAGAGACATTTTCTGTGCACAAAATAAGGGTGGTGTTTGGATAAGCAATGAATTTCAATGCATGGACATGGTATATATTCACTGTATTAGTGCTAGGAATAAAAGCAGCATGGACTAGAATGTGATATCATGTTTCTGGAACCTGACTGCCTCAACTCAATTTATTTAAAGCAATGTGGAAGGTGTGAGGGTATTGAAGGATCAATTCTTCAAAGGAATGAAACTTTCATATTTTTTTTTTTTACCTACTCTATCCAACGTATTGCCATATATTAAGTTTATAAGTTGTTGAATCAATGATTAAAGATGATTATAAAGGGAGGAGCAAAAGAGTCAAATAATTTGTGAAGCAATAGAACTAGTAAGGGGAAAAAAGGAATAAAGGGTGGGAAAGCATTCACCTGATTTTCAGACTTCAATTAAGACATCTGCTAGAACACTACACCCAAGCCTGTCTTTTGGACAAAGATAAGAGGCATAGACACTGAAAGCTCTGAAAAATCAAATATATTTCTATTACAAGGAGACAGGAAACACTTGCCAACAGAAAGATCTTTTGATTTAATTTAAAACTGTAAAGTTTTTCTTTTCACTTTCAAGAGTCTCTTCTGCTACTGCCCAGAAGTAGTCGGACTCCCTAAAAGGGTGCTTCATTTTTGTGACTTTATTCAAAGCTTTTTCCTCATTGAGCAAAAGTGACTCTCCTTTATTTTTCCTGGAACTGAGCCAGTGAATAGCTTATTCTATCCTGAAAAGAAAAGAAAAAATTCAGATACGATCATTATTCAAAGCATTTGTTATTGAAAATTCAGGAGCATTAAATTGTCTAAGCATCTCAGCCATTTTTAAAATTTCTCTTAGAAAATGAATTCTGGAATGAATTCTTTCTGAATTATTTTTCCCTTGTATCTTTGGATTTCTTTTTTGCATGTAATGAATCATTTTGTGTGCAAGTCTTTTCACTTTTACTGTAACAAGGCAGCCAAGTACCCAAAACCTTTGATTCAAACAGAAATGCATTTTTGTGCTCACATTCCTATTTTGAAGACAGACTACTGTGTGAGACAAGCACATTGTCTATTATTCTTCCTTTTGATAAGCCAATATGAACATATGCTGGGAATGGAAACTCATATCAAAACAAGCAGCGTATCTGCTGTTTGATGATTAAATTTGTTAAAATTTGTAACAAGCTTATAACAATACCTGGCCACAGAGCATGTGCACTGTATGAATGTGAAAACTAAAAATACAAACACAGTAGCAAATTCGTGGATGTAGGGTAATTAGAGACCTGAATTTTAAGGACTAGCCATAAACTTCTGCAGCTGTAATATACTTATCCTATGAAAAAATATTCTTTCTCGTTACTTTTTACTTGATTCTGGAGGCAGTAATAAATAGTTTATAAACTTATTTATTTTTATTTCCATTTTGTAGCGGTATTGTTATAATTTTTTAAGTTTTATTTATTTTTATTTTATTATTTACTTATTTTTTTACCACACCATGAGGCACCTGGGGGTCTTAGTTCCCTGACCAGGTATTAAACCCGAGCTTTCTGTGGTGGAAGGGTGGAATCCTCACCACTGGACTGCCAGAGAAGTCCCTATTGTTTTATTCTTTAATTTTCAACAAAGTATTTAGGTCTCTGAATTCTGTTCCATGAGGAAAGGATGCTTTAGCTTCTTCCTTCACCCCGTCATTAACAGAAACTCCAAGGACCAGTGACTCTCAGAGTTTAGACTGCCTAAGAACCATATGGGGAGCTTCTTAAAAGATAGCTTCCCAGGCCCAGCCTGAGATTTCAGTTCAGGAGGCCTGATCTGGGCCTTGGGATGTGTTTGTTGACAAACCCCATTAGGTGCCCCTGATTCAGGGGTTATAGCAGCACAGAACATCATTGTCATCCTGTTTTAAAGATGAGACAAAATGGAAACCTGAACTGATTTAAACTCGGGATTAAAAGTAACACTGTTAATTGTTTAAAAGTTAAAATAAGGCACTGAAACATGTATACTATCATGTAAGAAACAAATCGTCAGTTTATATTCAATACAGGATACAGGATGCTTGGGACTGGTGTACGGGGATGATCCAGAGAGTTGATATGGGGTGGGAGGTGGGGGGGGGGTTCAAGATTGGGAACTCATGTACACCTGAGATGGAAAAAAAGAAAAAAGAAAAAAAAAAGTTAAAATAACACATGCTGAATGCATCTGACTTTCTTTGCAAAATCAGAAATTTAATTAAAAACTCAATGCTCTCCACAGGACCAGGGTTATAAGTCTAGTTTTAAAGTTTTGCCAAACTGCCTCTCATCCTTAAATCTTTGTTCTTCAATCTGCTTTGGTTACTCTGAACCTCATTTTGTATATTTCGGTTCAATTTAGCAAACATTTACTAACCACTAACCACCTGCCATATGCATGGCACTACCCATGGCACTAATCCTAAAACACATATTTTGTCTTTTCTGTTTACATTTTAGTGGAAATATTTTCTTTGACTATTTACAATTTGTCTTAATTTACAAATGAGTGAATTATAGCTTATCAATTTTTGATATTAAAAATGACTAGGTATTTAGCAATCTTTGTAATTTGAGATTGACTCAACAAATTGACAAGCTATGAGACAATATAAAACCTTAATGTATTGAGCTATGAATTTTTAATACAGCAATTTTTCTGTTCATAGTTATAATATGCCTCCAGTGATAATTTTTGAAGTACATAACATTTATACCTAATTTCTCTTCTGTTGTTCTGGTCTAAATTTAGAAATAATATTTCAAATCCAAACTTTTAAAATAAGTTGGGCTTGCAGACATAATAAGCAAAAATCACAATCAAATGGATTGCCTAGGGGGAAAAAAGCTGACTATCACAGATGGTTTGAAGATAGGAATGTTATCTACCATCTCTGCTGGTTCACATACATTTGCCCTGATACATACTATATGCCACTCACAGCTCTAATAGACACTCTGTAGGTAGTCTTGAGCATGGTAAAGCTATTAATATGCCCTTTTCTGTTAATAATAGTTAACATATGGGACATTTTCTGTGTGTTAGACTCTATGTGCTTCAAGTGAATTGTTATATTTTAATTTTCATGATAAACCTATTACCATCTTCATTTTATAGATTATGAAAACTGAGTTGGGAAAGGTAAGTTTTTTAAAAAAATTTAATTGGAAGACAATTGCTTTAGAATGTTGTGTTGCTTTCTGCTGTACAACAGGTGGAAGATAATTGCTTTATGACGCTCTGCTGGTTTCTGCTTGTAGCTGTGAATCAGCTGCAAGTGTGCATATATCCTCTCCCTCTTAAGCCTCCCTTCCACTCCATTCCCCATCCTCCATCCCTAGGTCATTACAGAGCACTGAGCTGAGTTACCTGTGCTATACAGATACTTGGAAAAGTTAAGTTTTTAAGGTGACACAGTCATCAAGTGGCAAAGCTGGCATTTGAGTTGAAATTGTCTGATTCTAGAATTTGCATTTTTAACCAGCCCTGAAAGTCTCCAGTACCTTTGAAATTCCTACTTCATTTAGGGAAATGACCACTTAATTGGAGAGAAGAGTTATGTGCCTTAAGCCTAAAGCAGGATCCAATTTGAAGAAGAATTTTCCATAATTCCCTTACTGTTCTCTTGAAACATTTCTCTCCTAGTAAGCATGTGTTAAATACATTGGTACAAGAATTAACATAAGAACAAAAGACTTGTTAATATCATAACTTTCTCTTACCAACCTGTTCAATCTGCACTGCTGTTTTTCCTTTTTATAAAATACCTGAGTGCCTTTGTTACTCCTCAGCAGGAATCACTCCAGTTTGCTTCTCCAGAATATTTCAAATGGAAATTATATGTTTTGAAAAATCTCCTTTTTGAAGCAACAAATTGACATAATAATATTTGTACAGATTTGATGTTTAAAGTGTCTCACTTAGAGCCAGACATCCTGGGATGTGAAGTCAAGTGGATCTTAGGAAGCATCACAGTGAAAAAAACTAGTGGAGGTGATGGAACTTCAGTGAAGTTATTTCAAATCCTAAACATGATGCTGTGAAAGTGCTGCACTCAATATGCCAAAATATTTGGAAAACTTAGCAGTGGCCACAGGACTGGAAAAGTCAGCTTTCATTCCAATCCCAAAGAAAGGCAATGCCAAAGAAAGCTCAAATTACTGCACAATTGCACTCATTTCACATGCTAGAAAAGTAATGCTCAAAATTCTCCAAGCCAGGCTTCAACATTATGTGAACCATTAAATTTCAGATGTTCAAGCTGGTTTTAGAAAAGGCAGAGGAACCAGAGATCACATTGCCAACATCCACTGGATTATCAAAAAAAAAGAGAATTCCAGAAAAACATCTACTTCTGCTTAACTGGCTACACCAAAGCCTTGACTGGGTAGATCACGGCAAACTGTAGGAAATTCTTAGAGAGATGGGAATACCATATCACCTGACCTACCTCCTGAGAAATCTGTATGAAGGTTAAGAAGTGACAGTTAGAACTGGACATGGAACAACAGACTGGTTCCAATTCAGGAAAAGAGTATGTCAAGGCTATGTATTGTCACCTGCTTATTTAACTTATATGCAGAGTACATCACGAGAAATGACAGGCTGGATGAAGCACAGCTGCAATCAAGATTGCCTGTAGAAATACCAATAACCGCAGATATGCAGATGACACCACCCTTATGGCAGAAAGCAAAGAAGAACTAAAGAGCCTCTTGATGAAAGTGAAAGAGGAAAGTGAAAAAGTTGGCTTAAATTTCAACATTCAGATAACAAAGATCATCTAAAACTACCATANGCTGGAATCAAGATAGCCGGGAGAAATACCAATAACCGCAGATATGCAGATGACACCACCCTTATGGCAGAAAGCAAAGAAGAACTAAAGAGCCTCTTGATGAAAGTGAAAGAGGAAAGTGAAAAAGTTGGCTTAAATTTCAACATTCAGATAACAAAGATCATCTAAAACTACCATAACTTCATAGCAAATAGATGGGGAAACAATGGAAATACTGAAAGACTTTATTTTGGGGGGCTCCAAAATCACTGCAAATGGTGACTGCAGCCATGAAAATAAAAGACGTTTGCTCTTTGGAAGAAAAGCTATGACCAACCTAGACAGCATATTCAAAAGCAGAGACATTACTCGCCAACAATAGTCTGTCTAGTCAAAGCTATGGTTTTTCCAGTAGTCATGTGTGGATGTGAGAGTTGGACTATAAAGAAAGCTGAGCACCAAAGAACTGATGCCTTTGAACTGTGGTGTTGGAGAAGTCTCTTGAGAGTCCCTTGGACTGCAAGGAGATCCATCCAGTCCATTCTAAAGGAAATCAGTCCTGAATATTCATTGGAAATACTGATGCTGAAGCTGAAACTTCAGTAGTTTGGCCACCTGATGTGAAGAACTGACTCATTGGAAAAGACTCTGATGCTGGAAAAGATGGAAGGTAAGAGGAGAAGGGGATGACAGATGATGAGATGGTTGGATGCCATCATCAACTCGATGGACATGAGTTTGAGTAAGCTCCAGGAGTTGGTGATGGACAGGGACGCCTAGCATGCTGCAGTGCATGGGGTAGCAAAGAGTTGGGCTGAACTGCTGTTTAAAGTAGTTTCCAGAATATTCTTATTCCTCCTTAATTCAGAGACACATGCATAGTGATTTCAATGAACATTGTCTGTGCTGAACTGAACTGATGTTTGCAGTAGTTTCTAGAGTATTCTTACTCCTCTTTAATTCTGAGACACATGCATAGAGACTTCAATGAACATTTTCCATGTTTTATTCCTTTCATCTCTAGAGATGCTGGAATAAAGATGTATTTCAGAGATCACAGCCAAGGCTGGTATGCCATGTCTGTCAGAACCAGGAGAAACAATTATAGATGGCAGAGTCTTCTTTTCTTCATGCACAAAGACATGGCAACTCTATGAAGTGTTAGCATAGAACAATTTATACATGAAGTTTTAGCTTTCCCAAATAAAGTTGAACACTCTTGCTGCATCTGTTCCCTTAATATGCCCCAGCAAACCAGGAGACAAACAAAAAGAGAGGATTTGCTTGAGGATAGATTTAAGCTAGAGTAAGAAAAGGATGAAGACAATAAGCCTCTGATGAATCTACCGAGAAGGCAAACACTCACCTCCAGCTGGGATTTTAAAATTTGTTTATCTGGTTGAGGCATTAGAGTGCATAAAAATCAATCCTCAATAGGAAAACATTTCTAAAAGGTTGTCAAATAGTGAAATCATTGGGGACAAAGAGCCTTAATTATTTCAAGATACAGCATCAGATCTTCAGTTTGAACTCTTAAAATGAATTATTATTTGTGAACAAAAGCTACTGATTTTCAGTCTGAGGAGTACAATTTGAAAGGACAGGTAAGAATTAGAACAAATAAGAAAACTATAATTTCTGAAGAGCTTACAAAAGGCTAAAGATCTTTTCACAACAAACAACTGGAGATGACTTTTCCAGTGGGGAGTTAAGTAGTAGGTAAGGAGAAGAATATTCAGGTATTATTACATTACCAGCACAGCTTAGTTTATTTTGATATTATATATCATTGATATGAACTGGAAAGTGTTTTTGTTTCACAAGGCTAACAATTAGGTCTTCCCTGGTGGCTCAGACGGTAAAGAATCTGCCTGCAATGCAGGAGACTTGGGTTTGATTACTGGGTCGTGGAGATCCTTTGGAGAAGGAAATAGCAACCCACTCCAGTATTCTTGCCTGGAGAATTCCATAGACAGAGGAGTCTGGTGGGCTGTAGTCCATGGGATCACAAAGAATTGGACTGAATAATATTTTCACACTTTTCATAGATGTAATTTGATACACAGTCACATACACCAGACCTCACTGGATCTGGAATTTGGGCCTGGGCACTTTTTCCCCAAAACACTGTTTACCTCCGTTGGCATAGATTTACTCTTATCAGAATTCACATTTGACATTTAACTCTTCTAAAAAGCCACTCCTAATTCTCTCCCCCTAAGTCTGGTGTCTGTTCCCATATTTCCCGTGGCATCCAATGTTGGCTATCATCAAAGCCATGCTGCACTGTGAAGCTCGTTAGCTGTGTTCCCCTAGACACCAAGACCCTTAAAAGCAATTTCTGCATTGTTTGCCCAGTGTTTTTGCATAACATCTCATAGGAGTCTAGCTAGCCTGGGTCACCAAAAAATGAATACAGGGTTTTCAATCTTTCCAAGGCCCCGCGGCACAGCAGTTTCAAGTTATATATTCCAGAAGCAATAAGGCAGCCTGAGTAAGCCAAATACCAAACACTTGAAGACTAGTAACTAGTTAAATTTCTTTAAATTATATATATATAATATTAAATTATAATATACAATATTTCCCTGTTTAAGTAGATTTATTCTGCTGTTGCTCTGTCTTAATGTACCATGTATATCTCCTTCAAGATCATATTGGTCCAGGGCTTCCCAATCGGCTCTATGGTAAAGAATCCACTTGCCAATCCAGGAGACACAGGAGACTTCAGTTAGATCTCTGGGTTGGGCAGATCCCCTGGAGTAGGAAATGGAAACTTATTCCAATATTTGTGCCTGGAAAGTTCCATGGACAGAAGAGCCTGGTGAGATACAGTACATGGGGTCAAAAATAGTTGGATACAACTTATTACACCTGCGTATATACAATCAATACTATACATTGATCAATTTTTTTTTCTTAATAGGGTCATACATGACTTTTAAAAAAAAACAAGGAGTGTGGAAATTCTTTTTTCTAGAAAAATAGTGGGAAATGTTGAGATTATGCAGAAGGATAAGATGACAATTTCAGAATTTGAAATCTAATAATATGGTCTGGGCACAATTACAGTTTCAGAGCTGAGAGGAACTTTTGAGGTCATCTTGCCCAAATCCTTTATTTTACAGAGAGGTAAAGAGATTTTCCTAGGGCCCCAGAGAGAGAAATGGCAGAAAACAGATTAAATCCTAGGTACTCTGACTCTAAACTCAGTTTTTCAGGATATCACAGACCCCACAAACCATGAAAACAGAAACTGCATGTTTCCGGCTCCAAATCAGCAATAGGAGTAACGTAAGTTCATCGCTTTGTATAATGTAAGTGAGGATGAAAACCTCTGCTACCATTCGTGATGCAATAAGGCAGTACCATTAGAATCAAATGAAAAACCCTTTATACCAGATCATTTGCTGGCTGACTGGTAGAATACACAAGGACATGGTTTTAGGGTACAGTTAGTCTCAGTTTGTCAGGAGATACAACTGTGTTTCCCTTGGCCTTGAGGATGGCCCATCAGAAAGTCTGGCCTGAATTAAGTCTTTGGACACAGACGAAAGTCAACAAATCTCAGTGTATGTATGAGCTGTGATTGTGTGTATGTGTGTTGGTGTGTGTTGGTATGTGTCGGGGGAGCTAGAGGGGCATTTGCTTTAGTTGGAAGACACAAACCGAGGGTGAAAGTCATTCTGTTTTATTCTGCGAAAGTCGCTCAGTCATGTCCAACTCTTTGGGACCCCATGGACTATAAAGTCCATGGAATCTCCAGGCCAGAACATTGGAGTGGATAGCCTTTCCCTTCTCCAGGGGGTCTTTCCAACCCAGTGATCAAACCCAGGTCTCTCGCATTGAGGGCGGATTCTTTACCAGCTGAGCCACTTTTTACTTCAGAGGATAAAGCAGTGTCTGAAATGTATTGGAGCCTTAGTTTTGTTGCTTAAGTGCTTGAGTGACTTCTGGAATGTTAGTCACCTTCTGTGCTTTGTTAATGGAGGGAAACAAAAGTAGGAATATTTATCTTTTAGAGTTGTCAGCTCTACTTGAGAAAAGGCATGCAAAGTCCCTAGCAAAGGGTCAGGCATCAGTAAACAATAGATATTGCGGTTACTTGCTATTGTGTGCATATTTCAGAACTGCAGATTAAACAGACTTGGCTGAGGTTTGCACCCAAAGAAGTACTTTAATAAACAGAAGTTGATTCGGAAACTAATTATAAAATTTGTCTTCAACACATCATGACTGTTCAGATTCTTTTCCTTCCCTTCTCTTGGGCTGCATGTCATAAAAAAAAAAAATTGATACTGTTGGGTATGTAAACTTCTCTGATTAAACACTGGATTTTAGATTATATTTACACAGCTTTTTAAAACTTACATTTTGAGGGCACTATGAAGAAGAAGTTTATTTTGGCTGGTTGGAATACCTTATAAATCTCTATTACACCTTTCTATAAAAATCTTATTTTAAAAGATGTGCTCAAAGACAGTGTTCTTCTATGTGATTCTGAGAGGCTCAATGCATAGGAAAGTGGTTGGGAAAATTCACTGAAAAATTTGTGTTCTATTAGGAGATCCAAATTTACTTATGAATTCTTGTTACTGAGGATAAAAGGAATTGAGGGTTTCGTTATAGATAGTATATACTATACTTACTGGCTGATGGTCAGAGAAACACAGCAAAATGAACTATAATAATCTATTTGTGTTTATATTTGGGGTTGGTAAGTATATTTGGGGACTGCTAAATATATTTTGTTTATATTCGGTGTTGGTAAAAAAATCAGTATGCAAGGAGGTCAAAATTCATGTAATAATAATAATAGCTAACATTTATGTAAAACGTAGTGTGTGCTAAAGACTTGTGAATGAAAATATTGCCTGCCATATCAGTAAACAAAGAATGTTGCAGCCATCAGATCATCCCATTACAACTGCCCTGACAGGAAGCCTTGATGGAACTTAGGATGGAGGCAGGATGCCCTCCGTCTACCAGCCAGCTGCTGCTGCAGCCCCAGTCCTGAAGCACCCGAGGAGACTCAGGATGAGAAAGCACAAGATACTGGCCCCACAGAGCTGCGGTGCAGATCAAAGGAATGATATCAGTGAGCCTGGGCCCTTGCATCTTCCTATGCATAGAAAAATGCTAAACTCCTTAACTTGAGATCTCTGGATTTCTTTAAGTGACAGTAATTTTTTGATGTTCTGTCTATCTGATCTTTATTGCAAAAACTTCTATGTATCCTGGTTCCCCCCTTGCCTCTTCAGAGCAGTCTCTCTGAGGTGCTGTGTCCCAGGCTTAAGTCGTCAGTTTCGCCTACTGAACAGAATACAGTTCCCAACTTTGAGATTGTGCATTTTTTTCAGTTGACAGACTGAACTGTTTGTATGAATTTTATCATTTACTACAAGGGCAATTGTTATCACCTCCATTTTATAAATTAAGAAATTAAAATCTTAAATTCAAGCAATTTATCCTGGGTCACTGGTAAGAATACTGGAGTGGGTTGACATTCCCTCCCCCAGGGGATCTTCCCAATCCAGGGACTGAACCATGACACCTGCATCTCCTGGACTGCAGATGGATTCTCTACTGCTGAGCTACCGGGGAAGCCTTAGGTCCCTTGCTACGAAGAATCAAAACTAAAACCTGAAACCAGGCAGTCTTAGATCATGGTCATGCCCATAATCTCTACACTCTATGCTTCCTATCAATGTAAAAAAGAAAAAAAAAAAGAGAGAGAGAGAGAGAAATTCATCTCAATTAAGGATAAATCAGATGTATTGCTAGATAAAACAATATAAGAGGTGAGTTTTTCTCTTCTCCTCAGTATTGTTAATACCTGTCTTTCATACTCAAGCAGTTTCCATTTCTTACTATAGCAACTGCAGTTAGACACTACACTCTTCCACTGGTAGATTTTCCACTCTCTACTGAATATGATTTTTTTTTCAGATAATCTCACTGCTCCTTTCTTTAACATAATTTTTATCCAGAGTGTTTGACACAGATTAATACTTCTGTTGTTAAATAAGATCAAAATATTGTCATTTAAAAATGCTAACCGTTACTAAATTAATTTTGTTTGCATTTCTAATGGTTGACCTTACCAGTGTTCATTTTGACTATTCCTTAATATTTCTGCCTAATTCCCATATTTCTTTCATATAAAATTAACGCATTAAAAGTGAAATACATCTTTTTTCATAGTATCTATTATGCCTTACTTATGCCTTATTATGCCTTATTATGTTAGCATTTGTTACCTAGCCTTTCGGAAAATCACAATAAATCCATAGGAACTGAGGAGTCTGCACTTCAGCAAGCTTTCTTTCACTTCCCAGAAAGCTTTCTACATATAGTGCCTCTAAAATGGCTTTTCCAAATTGTTAACATACCTAAGTGATTTCCAAGATTAGCCCAAGCTTCTTTTATACTTGATAACACAATAGAGTAACTTTATTTCCTAACAGACCTAAAATGGCTTTCTGTGGTGTTTAGAATTCTGCTGGATTAGTCTAATTTATTTTGTATATCTTTTCATTAATTCAAGTGATAAAATTGAAACTTTTCAATCTAAAAAAAGCACAAAAATTCACTAATATGCTCCTTGGAGAAAATGAAGAATGCTAAAAATTGAGTTTCAGTACAGTTGAGTCAGTCAGTTATGTCCAAATCTTTGTGACCCTATGAATTGCAGCATGCCAGGCTTCCCCATCCATCACCAACTCGTGGAGCATACTCAAACTCATGTCCATCAAGTCAGTGATGCCATCCAACCATGTCATCTTCTGTCATCCCCTTCTCCTCCTGCCTTCAATCTTTCCCAAATTGAGGGTATTTTCCACTGAGTCAGTTCTTCACATCAAACGCCCAAAGTATTGGAATTTCAGCTTCAACATCAGTCCTTCTTCCAATGAATATTCAGGACTGATTTCCTTTAGGATGGACTTATTGGCTCTCCTTGTAGTCCCAGGGACTCTCAAGAGGCTTTTCCAACACCACCGTTCAAAAGCATTAATTCCTCAGCACAGCTTCCTTTATAGTCCAACTCTCACACCCATACATGACTATGGGAAAAACCACTGCTTTGACTAGACGGACCTTTGTCAGCAAAGTAATGTCTCTACTTTTCAATATGCTAAGTTGGTAAAAGTAATGCTTAAAATTCTCCAAGCCAGGTTTCAACAGTACGTGAACCGTGAACTTCCAGATGTTCAAGCTGCATTTAGAAAAGGCAGAGGAACCAGAGATCAAATTGAAACCATCTATTGGCTTATTGAAAAAGCAAGAGAGTTCCAGAAAAACATCTACTTGTGCTTTATTGACTATGCCAAAGCCTTTGACTGTGTGGAACTCAACAAACTGTGGAAAATTCTGAAAGTGATGGGAATACCAGACCACCTGACCTGGCTCCTAAGAAATATGAATGCAGGTCATGAAGCAACATAGAACTGCACATGGAACAATAGATTGGTTCCATGTCGGGAGAGGAGCACATCAAGGCTGTATACTGTCACCCTGCTTATTTAACTTAAATGCAGAGTGAAGTGAAGTGAAGTGAAGTCACTCAGTCGTGTCCGATTCTTTGCGACCCCAGGGACTGTAGTCCACCAGGCTCCTTGGTCCATGGGATTTTCCAGGCATGAATACTGGCGTGGGATGCCATTCCCTTTTCCAGGGGATCTTCCCAATCCAGGCATCAAACCCAGGTCTCCCACGCTGTAAGCAGATGCATTACCATCTGGGCTACCAGGGGGAGGCTTAAATGCAGACTACATCATGCAACATGCTGGGCTAGATGAAGCACAAACTGGAATCAAGATTGCTGGGAGAAACAAATTGAGTTTATAATCACATAAATTATGAGATAGTATTCACAGGAAAAAGAATCACTCATTTTACAAATAGATTTTTGCTTTGTTTTTTGGTGTTTCTTTTAAAGCCAAAGATTCTCTGTGAACTCAAAATAAAAATGTCTTCAGTTCAGTTCAGTTCAGTCACTCAACTGTGTCCGATTCTTTGCGATCCAATGAACTGCAGCACACCAGGCCCTTCTGTCCTTCACTAACTCCTGAAGTTTACTCAGACTCATGTCCATTGAGTCAGTGATGCCATCCAACCACCTCCTACTCTGTTGTCCCCTTCTCCTTCCACTTTCAATCTTTCCCAGCATCAGAGTCTTTTCAAATGAGTCAGCTCTTCCCATCAGGTGGCCAAAGTATTGGAGTTTCAGCTTCAGCATAGCTCCTTCCAATGAATATTCATGGCTGATTTCCTTTAGGATGGACTGGTTGGATCTCCTTGCAGTCTAAGGGCCTCTCAGGNGCTTTAAGCCAACTTTTTCATTTTCCTCTTTCACTTTCATCAAGAGGCTCTTTAGTTCTTCACTTTCTGACATAAGGGTGGTGTTATCTGCATATCCGAGTTTATTGATATTTCTCCCAGCAATCTTGATTCCAGCTTGTACTTCATTCTGCCCAGCGTTTCTCATGATGTCTTATACTTTAAAAATTATTTTCAAATATAATCATTTAGGGACAGGAACATTTTCTAATTTGTGGAATAATTATTTTTACAATATGTAATTTTAGGTATATTAAAAAGAGATATAGCCTTTCCTCTTTATGTTAAAGAAAGGAATAGTGAGATTATCTGAAAATGTTCTCAATTTTTCCTCTTTTCTAGAATTCTAAACTCTAAAGTACAAAATTAAACGCTTTTTAAAAGTTTTTTATTTTTTTTCATGAATTTGACATAGTTTAATGGTCTTACCGTCTTCCCTGGTGGCTCAATGGTAAAGAATCTGCCTGCAATCCAAGAAATCCAGGTTTGATCCCTGGGTTGGGAAGATCTTCTGGAGAAAGGGATGGCTACTCACTCCAGTATTCTTGTCTCGAGAATTCCATGGACAAAGGATCCTGGAGGGCTAACATGGGGTTGCAAGAGTTGGACACGACTGAGCAACTGATCCTTTGACTAACACTTTTCACTGTCAGTGGTCTTAAACAGTTGGAAACTTTTATGGATTTTACTCTTCTTTTTAAAAATATTTATTTGTTTGGCTGTATCAGGTGTTACTTGGGGCACACAGCATTCTCAGTCTTCATTGTGGCATGTGGGGATTTTAGCTGCAGCATGAGAACTCTTAGCTGAGGCTTGTGGGATCTAGTTCTCTGACCAGAAATTGAACCCAAGTCTCCTGCACTGGGAGTAGAGTCTTAGCTCCTGAACCTCCAGGAAAGTCCCATGGTTTTATTCTTCTTAAAACAAAGATACCAATCATATTGACAAAGATGAGGGAAAAGTTGCAAGATGCCATTCTGGACAATAGCTAATAATTATATACATGACAATACAAATTACTAATTTTGTGTTAACAGTAGTTGAACTATTAAAGATAGTAGTATGTAGAATTTTGTGGAATAATGTTAATTGTAATAACCATGAGATCATAATCTGCTGAAAATTATGTTATGCTGTTAGATCAATTTAAATATGGGTCACAGAAGAGTGAGAGATGACACATACCAATATGAAATTAAAATAGATGTGAAAGTGATCAGGTCTAACCAAGAGACAGGTCCAAGAAGTCTGAATAGTTAAAAGCACTGCATAGTTCATTGCCTCAGATACTGCTGAAAATATTAAAATACTAGTGGATGAAATACTCTGTACAGGGAGTGGAATTAAAGGACAGCGGCTAAACAGAGTCTTAGCTGGCTTCCTGATGTGCTAGAGTGAAGGGATGAAGTTTATGAATTTTTGTGTAAGACCATCTACTAACTAAATATCTCTGGATGAGTTAACCAATCTAAATTTTAATTTGTTTCCTCATTGAAAAAATAAGACTAGAAAACAATACTTTCTCTCTAAAAGTTTTGTGAGGATGACTTAAATTAGACAATCCATGATTACCTGGAAGAGTATGTTCAGTGTTTGCTAGGCTTGATGGTAAAATTTGCTCCCTTGCTGCATGGCAGGATCACCGAGAACAAGGATTTTCTTATTTGTACTTTGGACACAATATATGTTTCTTGAACTACTAAATTGAACCCGGAGCTTAATTTTTTCCTGTGTAAAAGGGTGCAAACTGTGGTGTTGGGATAAGACTCTTGAGAGTCCCTTGGACTACAAGGAGATCAAACAAGTCAATTCTAAAGGAAATCAATCCTGAATTGAAAGGATTGATGCTGAAACTGAAGCTCCAATACTTTGGCCACCTGATGTGAAGAGCTGACTCATTAGAAAAGACTCTGAAGCTGGGAAAGATTGAAGATAGGAGAAGAAGGGGACAACAGAGGATGAGAGAGATGATTTTATGGCATCACCTATTCAATGGAAATGAGTTTGAGCAAACTCTGGGAGATGGTGAAGGACAGGGGAGCCTGGTGTGCTGCAGTCCATGGGGTTGTTGCAAAGAGTTGGACACAACTGAGCAAATGAACAACAAACGGGTGTTGGTCTAGGAATTATTGAAGTTTCTCTACTTCTTCATAGAACAGTTTACCACCATTTCCACAATTGTATATTTTAAAATAATGCAAATCTTTATGAAATCAAATAACATTTTTAACAGTAGTCTTTTAAAAATACGATTTACATTCTCATTTGGCATTTTATCAGATATTCTACTTTCTGTTCTTTGTGGTTAAAACAGCTATTTAAAATTTAGTATTGTTGGACTACCCTGATGGTCCAGTGGTTAACGGTTAACTCTACATACTTTCACTGCAAGGGGCATAGGTTTGATCCCTGGTCAAGGAAGTCCCACAGGCCTCCCAGTATGGCCAAGAAAAAAAGGAAATAGCATATGATGAAAAATAAGAAACATGAACCCATTTTTTAAAATTAGCATTGTTCCTTGATTACATCTTTTGTACTTATTTTTTCCAGTTACTTATTTTAATTTATATTAAACTGGCTGATAGTAACTTAATATTCTTCTCCATCTAAAGTTTCATATTTTGCACAGAGGTAAACCATTTTTCCTTTGTATTTTTATTTGGACCTTGAAAATTTGTAGGTGCCATTAACAATTTCCTCTTTTATGTCCAGATTGGCAATCAATGAATTTGTTGTCTTGAAACCTTACATGAGAGAAGCATGATTTTCTGACGTTCTACTCAAGCCCCCTTCAAATACTCTACATTTAAGTGCAATGAACAACCAGAGCTAAGATACTGCAGGTGCATTTTTGTACATTTTTACCTTCCTTTGGTCTTTATAAACTTGTTTAGAAAAGTTGTTTGGGCTCTGGTACATGCAGCCAGATCACAATATTTATAGAAAAATCTCTAAAAAGCACAAATTGAATGTTTTAAGATACATTTATTTTTTATTCACCAAACATTTAATGATGACGTTATTACATACATATTATATACTCCCACTAGGAATGAGGAAGACAAAAAGCGGTATGAAAACTTGTACAATTTTCATGGAAGTTATTTTCTACTATACGTTTTTGTAAAGTCCATAACCATTCCGTGTTCAGAAGCTTAAAAAAAAAAACAGTAAATGTTTGTCAGATTAATGGGTTAATAGATACTTACCCCGGAGAAGGTAATGGCAACCCACTCCAATACTCTTGCCTGGAAAATCCCATGGGTGGAGGAGCCTGGTAGGCGGCAGTCCATGGGGTCGCGAAGAGTCAGACCTGACTGAGCGACTTCTCTTTCACTTTTCACTTTCATGCATTGGAGAAAGAAATGGCAACCCACACGTGTTCTTGTTATGGGGTTGCACAGAGTCGGACACGACTGAAATATTCAAACTGACTCCGCAGTTTTCCAATAGAATTTCAGTGCTTGCATTATATCTTGATAGTTTGTTTACCCAATTGTTTTAATTACCAGACTGCACAGTTGCAAAGGGCAATGCTCATGCCTCGCTTAGTGCCTGGCACATAATAGGAGTTCAGTCCAATTTGCATAATGAATGAATGAGTGGAACTGAAAAGCATTTCGCACTTGCACCAACACGGACAAATTTGCATAATCTGTGACCCTAGATTATGTCTGTGATCAAAGCACTATGATTGGATTTACATGTCTCCAAAAGAACAGCAAATACTGTAAACAGTAATCGAGGGCTCATTAATTTGTAGTTCAAGATAATTGTCTTCGCCTACGTGAAATCCTCTTCAGGATTAATAAAGAACATATTAAACAAATTACAATGAACTTTACAGCATTGATTCCCGTTAAGGGGCAGAAGGCTAGAACAGCGATGCTTAACGTTTTAAAGAAACGTACAATAACGGATTGGATGCAGATGTATTATGTTAATAAGAAAGGTTCGTCCATTTAGTTAAATTCAGACATACAGATGTCCACGTAGACATGCGCGCTATTTTATACCATAAATATATGCTGAGATTTCTACCCAATGGCCATCAAGCACTGCGTGTAACACCAAAGAAACCTGCCGAGAATCTGTCCTCAGGATGCCTGGAATCGAACTGGGATTCTTAATGATGGAAGCGTTTTTGGTAAGATGTAAGGCTCCTACCCCCCTCCCCAAAGAGACAATATATATGATGCGAAAGGTGAACAGAGAGCAACATCATTCTGTAATGACCCAATTTCTTGGAAGAAACAAGTTTAATTTAGTTTCTGGGAAAAGAAAAGTCGTTTTCGAATTCATCCTGTCCAAGTCTCTCCCCCTACCACGCTGGAATCACCGTATCTCCTTCCAGAAGTCTCCCCGAGCGCTTGTTCTCATCTGAGGCCTCGACTTCCCCTTCCGGCTGGAAGCCGAGGGGGCGCAGTCCTCAGGGAGGCGCGCGGCCTCGCCTTAGCTTT
This sequence comes from Neotragus moschatus, assembly GCA_006410615.1. NCBI lineage: Eukaryota > Metazoa > Chordata > Mammalia > Artiodactyla > Bovidae > Neotragus > Neotragus moschatus. The sequence continues at coordinate 105,366 of SJYA01001341.1, forward strand.
CGCCGCGCGGCGCGGACCCTCGCAGGGGCCGCCGGGCCCACCCGCTCCCACCCCGGCGGCGGGAAGCGCGCTCCCGACCCGGGCCGACACCCCGCCCCGCGGCCCCGGCGCCGCAGGCCGAGCGCGCGGCGGGGCCTTGTGGGGCGCGCGGCCGGGCCCTCCCCGCGCGCTGCCCGAACGCGTACGGAAGCCGGCGCTGGGCGGCCTTCCCTGGGCGGTCGGGCTTGAGCCGCCGACGACTTCGCAAGAGTTCCAGTCCCTGCGGCCCCGTCTCCGCCTGCACCGGCTCCCTGCGGGAGGAGCCCTCCGTGCTCTGCGGGGTCCCCGAAGGTAGGTGGGGAGGGGCCCTGCATCGGCTCCTCTGTCTCCGCCTCCTCGCGTGCCTGGCGCGTGGCCTCGTTCGGAGACTCGTATCCGCGCCGTGGGCCGCTCCACGCGGAGCTCAGCACGTGTTCCGCGTGTCTCTCTCTACCCGATGCAGTGGATCGCAGCGGCGCTGGAGCTTTTAGAGTTAGACTCCGGCCTGTGCTTCCAAATNCCTCGCGTGCCTGGCGCGTGGCCTCGTTCGGAGACTCGTATCCGCGCCGTGGGCCGCTCCACGCGGAGCTCAGCACGTGTTCCGCGTGTCTCTCTCTACCCGATGCAGTGGATCGCAGCGGCGCTGGAGCTTTTAGAGTTAGACTCCGGCCTGTGCTTCCAAATGTGTGGTCGTCCCGGGTGTGTTCTAACCTCCATGCATGTTCAAGCCTTGCTTGACGCCCCCCCCCCCCCAAAAAAAATGGTTCCCTCCTGGGGGGAGAAAATGGCTGTACTTGCAGGCCATTGCTGGGGTTGGTAGATCACTGCCTTGTGCACATTTTTAAATTTATTTTTTTTTAAAGTATTTATTTGGCTGCCTGGTTCTTAGTTGCAGCACGTGGAATCTTCCTTGAGGCCTGAGGATCTTTAGTTGGGGCATGTAGGAGCTAGTTCCCTGACCAGGGATGGATGTCCAGCCCCCTGCTTTGAAGTGTGGAGTCTTAGCCATTGGACCACCAAGGAAGTCCCCAACACATCTTTTATTGAGCCCCCATTATTTTGAAGGAACCACAGTCCATCCTAAAGGACATCAGTCCTGGGTGTTCATTGGAAGGGCTGATGTTGAAGCTGAAACTCCAGTACTTTGGCCACCTGATGCAAAGAGCTGACTCACTGGAAAAGACCCTGATGCTGGGAAAGATTGAGGGCAGGAGGCGAAGGGAACGACAGAGGATGAGATGGTTAGATGGCATCACCAACTCAATGGACAGGGGTTTGGGTGGACTCCGGGAGCTGGTGATGGGCAGGAAGGCCTGGTGTGCTGCGGTTCATGGGGTCTCAAAGAGCTGGACACGACTGAGCGACTGAACTGAACTGAACTGATGTAAGGTGCTGTAGATATCAAAGATGGCACTCATGAACAAAGAGCAAAAATCTTACTCAGAGTCATCAATTTGTGCAGGGGACCTGTCCTGTTGTCCAGCACTCAGACCTCCCAAGCCTGGGGTAGAGATAGATGTAGAGTTAGGTAGGAAACATTCAGGGACAGGGTGGGATTTCATTAGGAGATTAAGATAAAATGCTCTGGGGCAGATGGCTCCCTGGAGGAGGTAGCACCCTGACAGTGGCTGTAGGTACCAGATATTTAGGAAATAGGGGTAGAAGTGGGAATACACTGCAGATGAAAAGGATGATAAGTGTAAAGGCTGGAAGGCAAGCATATGGGGAGAAGACAGTGTTTTAGTGTAACTTGAATGTCTAATAAAACGGGCAGCCAGTAAGATGGGACCAGTAGTTTGTATTGAATCATGAAAAGCTTTGTGTAGCTTCATAGGCTGGAAGTTCAGAAACACATTTTGGACTTGGGGTCATCAGGAGCCATAGATTTTGACATGTAGTGTTATTTAATATTCATAAAATGCTCATAATGTAGAAAAACTCATAACCTGGACCGTGTTCCTGAGCAGGGTATATTTTTCAAGAGCAATATTTGTCTCTAATTACATACACAGTGATCACATTCTTCAGATTGTTTGCAGCTGCCTTTTTTCTGCTTAAAATCAAGAGATTTACAGTGTTTCATGTGGCTACAATGAGACTCAGTCACTGGGCAGAAAATTGTATTAGCAACTATTCTACTTATTTATATTTGGGAAGACTTACTGCTTTAGAAGTCTTTAGATCAAGTGCAATAAAGAGCCTGTATAATTTGGAACATGCATAATCTGGATGACTTTCAGAGCAGGAATATGGCCCACAAATGACAAACTTAAGAGAGAAACTGGGATTGATGATCAGGAGCACAAATTGATGACTCTGAGTAAGATTTTTGCTCTTTTTTTCATGCCTAATAGTGGGAATACCAGTATTTGGAGCCAGCCTTCCAAAACCAGTATTTTGGAGGCCTTGTCAAGATTTAGAAAACGTTACCTTGATTATGTTTTAACATATATAAAGATGTCAGGAGTCCACTGGATATTGTGGTGAAGATCAGGCAGAATAACTCTTTCATGGGGCCTATATTTGTCATATGTAAGTTAAAGTCTGCGGTACAAAGGTACTTGAAGGTGAGGGCCAGAGTCACAATGTAATAGAACCAGTGAAATTTCTTTGGAGCATTACTGAGGTGAACCTATGACTTCTCTGTGCAGAATGGATTGGAGGGAGCTGAGAGGTCTGTCAGAAGACTGATGCAGTCATAAAGACAAGAGGTGTTAATGGTTTGAGGAAGAAGAAGATCAGTTTTTAGATATATTCGATTATAGAATTGACAGGGTATGGTATAGAAGAAGAATCAGGGGAATCGTGGCACTAAAGTCAGAGAGCAAAGCATTTTAAGAATAGAGGCATGGTTTTTAGGGTGAGGTCTGCAGAGAAGTGGCAAGAGAATTTGCAAGTAGACATCGGGTTTGTCTTTTTCAGGTTTGTCTTTTTCTTTGTGAGAACAGCTAGGCGAGGTGGAGGTGATGGGGTACTATTTTGTTTTGTTTTGCTTTGCATCTGGGAGCAACTTGGTCATGATTATATATCAAGAGAAGTTAGGACAGAAGAAGAGAGTGAAAGAGCAGAGGGGAGGTAGTTTGGTGGTGAGGATACCAGGAGCTGGTGTGCAGTTTGTGCATTTTCTTAGAGCCTGGCTCAGGACAGGAAGACATGGGCCGTTAGTTTTGAGGAGTATATCGTAGAATGACCAGGGTGTTCTCACATGCTCTCAGAGCGCCTAGGATCCAGCCTACCTGTCCATTCGTTCATCAGGTCAGCCAGCTAATATATATATGTATGTATATATATATATATATATATATATATACACACATTTTTTTTTTCAGTGCTTATTGTGTGTTTGCTGTAGCAATTTCTGCTCTGCACAGGCAGGTCATGAGCTCAGTGGAACTCACTGAGGGTCATTGCCATCAAAGGACCAAGGAAGTAAGGAATGACCCAGCTGCAACTGTGATAGAGGAGTATGGTGTGTTAAGAGCTATGTATTGGAGGGAAATGACTTGATCTAAGGATATCAGGGAAGCTGTTTTCAATGACAGAATGTCTAAGCTGGTACTTAACAGAAACCTCTCTTATTACCAGATCAGCCAGGCCTTCTCCATGCTGCCTCTTGTTATCATCGGATTCTTGGTTCTGAGTTCACTGGTGGACTCAGTCTCCTTTCTCTCGACACTTGAAATGTGCACTATGGTTAGTGGATGGGAAAACTTTCAGGAACCAAGGCTTGGCACAGATCGTTCTCAAGCCAGCTATTGCTTCGTTATAGTGACTAAATATGAACTAAATGGCCGATTAATTTTATTCATGCTACATTGATTCCCATTTAGGGGATGAAAAGGGCTTGGGGAGTGGCAAATCAATGGTCAGCCACAGCCACCACTGAGCCTCTTAACATCCTTCGGAAGAGCCACAACCGGCACAGATCCTGTCACTTCATATTAGGAAATTTTGATAACAGCCAATGAAAGCTAGTTTTTTTTTTTTTTTTTTTTAACATTTAAAATTTTAATGCTCTGTGGGTCAAGTGATTGGGGAATAAGCATCCACTCCTGTTTCTCTCTGCAGGGAAGTGAAGGTACCATTGCTGCTATGATTTTGCATTTATATAGCACTTGAGTGTTGGCTAAGTGCTGTTAAAATCAATTTTATTGTTCAGTTTAAAAGATAGCCTAAAATCACCCCTGTCAAAACTTGTTTGGTATGATTCAGCGAACAGGATCATTGGAAAAATGGGCCTTCCATGATATGGAAGAACTCTGATCAATCCAAAAACTAGATACAATATAAGAGAATGTGAACATCCTCTGAACAGAGTTAGCTGTTAATAGAAGTCATTAGCCACATGACACTTTTTTATCTGCCTATATAATGAAAGAAGAAAAAAAAATGCAGAAACAAAACTTACAACACTAGAAGTGCAACTTGGCAGAAACCAGCCTCCCTCCTGACTTGGTTTGTAGCTAGGGCACCCAGGGATGTTTCATGAGTGACAATATGTTTCCCTTCATATAGTTATTCTTAAAGCATTAGGTTTTATTTAGAGCAAGTGTTGGCAGACTTTTCTGTATAGGACCAGTTAGTAATATATCAGGCTTTGCAAGCCTCCTGTAGCAACTCTGAGGTGGTAGCACTAAAGCAGCGATAGACCACACATAGGCTGATGGACATGGGTGTTTCAATAAAACATGGCTGATGGAAGCAAGGCCACACAGATTCCGCCTGTGGGTCATAGTTTGCATTTCTGATCCATATCACTTCTGAGATTCCTTTACTGAGCAGAGGGTGTTGTAGATTGGAATGATTGACAGTCGGCTGACAGCTCAGTGAAGGCAGTGATGGACTTTTCTTGTTGGCAGTTGAGTCCCGAGGTCCAGCACAGCACCTGTCCAGTAGCTGATCATTAAACGTATCTGGTGAATGAAGGAGTGAGTAGCCAGGATATCCGATGGAAAATCGCCTGACTAACATAGGCTAGATGGTTCTGTGTTCAGACTTTCAGGTCCTGTGCTGTGCGGTTCTTTTTGACTCTTTGTGACCCTATGGACTGTAGCCCTCCAGGCTCCTCTATCCATGGGGATTCTTCAGGCAAGAATACAGGAGTGGGTTGATCATGCTTTCCTCCAGGGGATCTTCCTGACTCAGGGGTCAAAACCTCTTTCTTACCTCTCCTGGCAGGCGGGTTCTTTACCACTAGCGCCCCCTGGGAAGCTCTTGTCTTCTATGGCACTTCTGTTTTGGGTAGAGCAATTACCTTCCAGCTGAGTGCTTAGTTCAGAAAACAAGTCCCGACGAATACCTGGAGAATCAGAAAGGGCCAGCACTCTGTATACAAGGATGGTAAAAAAACCCATGGGTCTGTGACTCTCATTTTCACTGTGCCCACTGAAAAGGCATGTTGCTCTCTTCGGAAAGGACCTAGAGAGAAGGCAGTCCAGCCTCCTCCCTCGTCTAGACCTTCCCGTTTGCCCTGTTTTCCATGGCTTTGCTGGCATTTGTGTTGGAAGTCTTCCGTTTGGCCTCCCAGATCTCTCTGCCCCACCGCCCTGCAGGTCCCACACCAGGCTCTGCTCTCCCTGCAGTCATGAGGACGATGCTGGGGATGGAAGGTCCCAGCTCCTGCCGGTGGTCCTGTCCTCCACGGGTCTCTCTCCCAGCTCTGGTAACCGCCCCTCCTCTCCTCCCTTTAGAGCCAAGGGAAGTGGAGGATGCCCTTGGCCTCTGCTGTTGTTTTTGGTCCCCTGCACACTGTGTTTCTGCCTTAGGTTGCCCACACCTTTGGAAGTAGCTCTTTCTTAAGCATGCCTTCACATTACCCAGATGGAGGTACCAAAAGCTTTCCGCCTGACCCTCATGGGTACTGTGTCCTCAACACTTTCTAAAGGCAACTATTGTATATCACTGTCACTGAATGACTTTTAAGTCTCCCGATGTCAGTGGCTATGGTTTCTGTTTCTTATAATCACAAGATCTCAGGGTGACAGTGGTTCCGATCCATTTAATTTTCAAAGTTTGGGTGCATTCTGCCCCATTCCTGTCATCTCTCTCTGTGCTTGAATACCTCCCACAACAGGGAACTCATTCCTCCTAAAGCTCTCTCTCAGTCTTTAACGCATCTGACAGATAGAATATGTATCCACAACTTCCCTTCCCATCCTTGTCCTGTTCCTTGGGGTTTCATGGAACAAGCCCAGTTTACATTTTACTCCTCTATCCCTCAGACAGCAGGTTTCTGAGTTCCTTTACCAGCTTTATCTGTTTAAAGCTGCCATGCCTAGGACAGAATCTCTTTTCTCCAGTGTTATCTGCTGAGTGTATGAACATGATAATTTTACCTAGAAGGCTTACTACCTCCAGAGATTATGAGAAGGTCTGTACTTCATCATTCCTTGCTTGGAAATGTGGAGACTAGATCCACCTGGCCCCCCCTCCACTGCCACACACATTCATGGTCCCCGTTTCTGCTGATGAAATGTCACATGTCATGTGAACAGGGCTTCCCTGGTGGCTCAGCGGGTGAAGAATCTGCCTGCAATGCAGGAGACCTGGGTTCTATCCCTGGGTTGGGAAGATCTCTTGGAGAAGGGAACAGCTACCCACTCCAGTATTCTGGCCTGGAGAATTCCATGAACTATATAGTCCCTGGGGTCACAAAGAGTCGGACACAACTTTCACTTGCTATATGAACAGCTGTCTTAGATGAAGGTTTAATATTGTCCCTATTATTAGATTTATCTATACTTACAGATTATCCATCAAGGGAGTAAAGTAATTTATAAATTATAGATCTTTAGAGGGCTGTGCCTACTATCAAGTTTTCTTTTGCTTTTCCTCAAATATAAAATTTACTTTAATTATCCTTTAATTATTTTGGTGGCACTAGGTAAAATATTTTGCCTAACTTCTTATTTAGGTTTCAAGTCTGAACATCAGATATCAGAATCAAAGATTTTTTAGTATTTCTTTCTTTCTTTTTATTTTCTTGGCATTTACTCTGTGTATGTCCTTCCTGTGCCTCTTGTATTTTGGAAATATAACAAAATAAATTGAAATGCAATATCTTAGGGCTGATAATCAAATTGACTTTAAGGAAATGTTCTGAAGTGGGTTCTTAAGTGTATCATTTATTTAAGTCAATTTTTATAATGAAAATCCAATTTATTTTTTAACAGGCCTCCAAAATATCTGTCAGCTTCTTTAATTCTTCCTTCTGATTTATTCACTGAGCTAATTCCCCATTTCGTTTTTGATTAGATTGCTTTCACCCTGGCAGAACTCTGGAAAATAAATCTTTTTGTATTTAATGTGTGCTTTGGTTTAATCTGGATGAATAGTAGAATGAAAACAACTCATTAGAAAGTAATTTTGATTGTTGGAAAGAGAGATGTGACTTTCTTAATCTCTAATAAATGCTAGGAAATGTATTTCAGAGACTGCTTGCTCACGGTCGCTTTACCCACGGCTTCCTTCTGCTTTCATGAATAGCTTTTTTTCTCACAGGATTAAAAAACAAAATAAAACATACTTATGATTCTTTACAAATCCCCCCAAATGGTTTTAGAGTAGCAGATTATGACCCATTTCTTTTTATCTCTGGAACAATGGTAAGAGAAAGCTACTTTCTTTCTCTTCTGAACTGCTTTTATACTTTATCCAAAGTTCCTATTCACGCATTCAGTTCAGTTCAGTTCAGTTGCTCAGTCGTGTCCGACTCTTTGGGACCCCATGGACCTCAGCACATCAAGCCTCCCTATTCATCACCAACTCCTAGAATTTACCCAAACTCAATGTTCATTGAGTTGAAGATGCCATCGAACCATCTCATCCTCTGTTGTCCCCTTCTCCTCTCACCTTCAATCTTTCCCAGCATCAGGGTCTTTTCCAGTGAGTTAGCTCTTCGCATCAGGTGGCCAAAGCATCAGTCCTTCCAATGAACATTCAGGACTGATCTCCTTTAAGATGGACTGGTTGGATTTCCTTGCAGTCCAAGGGCCTCTCAGGAGTCTCCTCCAGCACCACAGTTCAAAAGAATCAATTCTTTGGCACTCAGCTTTCTTTATAGTCCAACTCTCACATCCATACATGACCACTGGAAAAATCATAGCCTTGACTAGATGGACCTTTGTTGGCAAAGTAATGTCTCTGCTTTTTAATATGCTGTCTAGGTTGGTCGTAACTTTCCTTCCAAGGAGTAAGCGTCTTTTAATTTCATGGCTGCAATCACCATCTGCAGTGATTTTGGAGCCCCAACAAATAAAGTCTGCCAATGTTTCCACTGTTACCCCGTATATTTGCCATGAAGTAGTGGGACCAGTGGCCATGATCTTAGTTTTCTGAGTGTTGAGGTTTAAGCCAACTTTTTCACTCTCCTCTTTCACTTTCATCAAGAGGCTCTTTAGTTCTTCTCCACTTTCTGCCATAAGGGTGTTGTCATCTGCATATCTGAGGTTATTGATATTTCTCCTGACAATCTTGATTCCAACTTGTGCTTCCTCCAACTCAGCATTTCTCATGATGTACTCTGCATATAAATTAAGCAGTGTGACAATATACAGCCTTTATGTACTCTTTTCCCTGTTTGGAATGGGTCTGTTGTTCCATGTCCATTTTTAAGTGTTGCTTCCTAACTAGTTGATATTTTATTTATTTTCTTATTTATTGGCCTCCCCCAGAAAGAAAGCTTCTGAGGGAAAGAGCATCCTTATTTCTAGTGCCTGGCACAACTGATAAATGGTGTTGTGTGTTTGTGGGCAAAAGTATGTTTCTCCTGATAATCTGCCTTTTTATGCCAATGCACAAAGGCTTACATGGTTCCCAACAAATTGCTGCTTTCTTAAAAGTTATTTCTTCTATAAATACGGTTCCTAAAGCGTCCACTCTTATAAGATTATCTTGTTTTCTAACTAAAAAGAAATCATCCACCATCCATCTGTTATCAAATTATCAAAATAAACAGATTATCTATCTATTTATCTGATAGTAACTAAGTACTATTTCGTCTATATAATGAATAGAATTTTAAAAATTACATATATTACCAATACATTCTTTTCATCAGAGTCAGTTTCCCAAGACCGAAATCGTGATTTAGAATGCGCTGCATGCGTACTGGCAAATAACTGCAGCATCATTGCAAATAGCAAAGGATGCACTGCTTCAGCTCAAAGACCCCAAAGGTACTTTTCTTACTAGATTGCTGATGTAAAGATCTTTCGTGATAAATAATGGACAAATTCCCAGTTTCCCAGCATACTTCAAAAATATGACTACCGCCTAAGATCGCCGAGAAGGGCACTGATTCAAACCACTTGGCAGGAAGCTGGCTTCTTCCATTATTAAGGTGCTTACCTCCTTTTCATCACTCATTGATAACCAGCGCAACTTCAGTAAAGGGTTAAGGAAACAAACTTCCAAGCATAGTCACAGTATTCTGAGTAAATATTTTATCAGTGTTGTTTTGCATGTTTTACACTTTCCAGTAATTTTAGTATGATTTTCTGATTGGAGTCCGTCACATCGCTGGCCTAATATGGGAATCATATGCAGGTATCCCCTTAGTTTCCCTCTTTCCAGTCTGGCAGGAAGCCCCACCGTGTCACAGACATCTTTCAGGGCATCTCGTTTTCTGTGTGTACACGTTAGCATCCTGGCTTGGCTCTGCTTCCAGCTCTTCTTCCCTCTATGGTGTCAGCAGCCCCTAACTCCTTAGCAAAATTCTCTTCCTAAAACATTACTAGGAGTGTTGCATTTATCCACACCGAAGACCGTGCCTGTTTCCAGTCATCCATGGCAATGAGTTCAGACTCCTCTAACTGACCTTCAAGATCCCAACTTCCCTATTCTATATTATTTCCTTTTCTTTCCCAAAATACTGTTTTCTTCAGTCAGAAATCCATGCCCTCTCTCACAAAGNATCCACACCGAAGACCGTGCCTGTTTCCAGTCATCCATGGCAATGAGTTCAGACTCCTCTAACTGACCTTCAAGATCCCAACTTCCCTATTCTATATTATTTCCTTTTCTTTCCCAAAATACTGTTTTCTTCAGTCAGAAATCCATGCCCTCTCCCACAAAGAGGCATGCTGTTATCTGCTGGCTGCCCGTACTGTCCACCCCATCAAATTTTGTCCCTCCTTTGCCTGAGTCCTTCTCATCCTTCAGATCTTCCAGGCTGACTCCAGAGTTCTGTTCCTCCTGTTCACATCAGCCCACAAGTGTCTCTTTCCCTGAGTTCTTACTGGGTTTATGCTGTGCAGAGAGAGGTGCAGGCTTTGGAGACAGTGGGCTGGCGTTGACTCATTGACCCATACAAGCCTCAGGCGGACCAAGTATTGCATTGTTTACTGTGTGCCTGATAGCGTATGTAGGGGTCATGTGCCTTGACTCACTTCCTCTCCTTAGTTTAGAAGTTGAGTATTCTTTTGAGTCCCATTTTACAGATTAGCAAACTGAGGCACGGACAGGTTGAGTAACCTGTGTAAGGTCACACTAATAGACGGCAGAGTGGGAAAGCCTGCCTCCCAAACCTGCTCTCCTGTTCCCCATGCTGTCCTTGCCTCTTGAGCACATATTTGAAATTACTTCTGATGGGAGTTTTTCAGAGCTGATTAGTATGCAATACTGCTCATGCCCGTCTCACTAGGCTGTCTTTGGGGGTAAAAAATCCCTTATCTAGCAGTGTTTGTGGAGATAGTGGGCCTGCCATCGTGTGTGTGTGTGTGTGTACATTCAGTTCCGACTGCCAAGCTTCAGAACTGTGTTGCAGAAACAATGTGCGGAGAGATGACAGTTAAAAAGGCCAGTCCCATCACTTGTTAACCGGATAGCCTTGAGAGAGCTACCTTCTGAACTTGTTTCCTTAACTCCAAAAAATGATACTAAATTCTACAACACAATCATTTTTTCAAATTTTGTTGAAGTGTAGTTGACTTACAATGTTGTGTTAATTTCTGGTGTATAGCAACGTAGTTCAGTTATGTATACATTCTTTTCGTGTTCTTTTCCGTTCTGGTTTATCACAGGGTACTGACAAGGACTGATAAGGGTGTTGATACGGATATTGACAGGAACTGTAGTTCCTTGTGCTGTATGGTGGGAGCTTGTTTGCCCAGTCACAGAACTATTAAATGAGGTCTTACACGAGGCGCTGGCTGTAAAGTTAGTGCACAGGGGCTCGCGTATGGAGGTGTTCAAGAGATGTTGATGTTTCCCTTCAAGGCTTCATGCTGCGGTCGGGCTCAAGGCCTTCGTCCCGCCGCTGATACCTTTTCTTTTGTCCATATATATCTAAGCAGGCCTTCAGTTCTGTAACTCCTCCAATCTTAGCCTTGTTTCCATGAGCTGTTCCACTTCTAACCTTTTCTGTAGTTATTCACGTTACTGCATGGCTTGATCTTCCCAAGTCCAGCGCTGGAAATAGTAGCCGATGAGGCTAAGGTCCACAAATACGGTGGGCTCACTCTCTTGTCTAGTAGAGGAGCAAGACCCCCAAATGGCTGTTGATCCTGCCTTGGGATCTGTGTGTTTCCCAGTGCTGTGTAAATGCAGACAAAGGATCAGGGGGTGGTGCCTGGGTGAGGAAGGCGGGAGGGGTGAGTTCAGAAGACTTGAGACCAGGCAGTGGAAGGAGGCAGTGAGGGGCGAGTGGAGTTTGCAGACGGGGCTCAGGGAAGGGCGTTGCTGTCAGGGCGGACACACCAGGGGTCACGGAGGAGGCCCACCGTCATGAGAGTGTGTGCTTTGCTCCTCTGTGGCTAGGTTGCAAATCTGAAAAGTCAAGTGTTTGGTTCTCAGCAGAAATCAGTTGTGGAAGCAGAGATCTAGCTTAAAAGAAATCTTGGAAAAAAAGGTTTTAATTGTTTTACCACTATGTCCATCTGAGTCATCACGGAGACCTGACAGCTCAGCAACTTAATACCACCTGGCGACAGGAAGAGAAAGGTTCGAGGCTCGCAACTGATCGTGTTCATCGTGGGATTGGACGTTTAGTGCTGAGGGTCACCGAAGAGAGATTTTGACAAATCACATGCAACCAGAGAGGTGGCCAGGGTGAAAAGAGGCTTACTGTTCCGATGTTATGAGAAATGGGTCTGGGGGATTTTATAAAGGGAGACAGTGATTGCTGACTTCAAATCCTTGGAGGGTGATTTGGGAAAGTGGACTTTATATTATATTTGCTTTAAAGGTGGACCTGGGATTAATAGAAGCAGACATTATAGAGTGTCTGGCAGGACTGGCTAAGAACTGATGGTTAGGGAATCACATTTTCAGTACGGTGTTATCTGCTGAGACTGGACTGGATTCCTGATGCTGTCTTTGGTGACCGGCTCTGACAGCACGCCGTTGAGAGTCCATGAGATATATCCAACAGAGTTTTGGTGCGAAATGCGCTTATGGAATAGATTATCTGTGCCCAGATATGCTAATTTAATGTGATCGCCTGGCAGACTATACAGAAAGATGGAAGGTTTTAGAATGGGATTATATCTTCGCTTCTTCCTTTGAGGCTTTGAGCAGTTTACTCCCTGAGCCCCTGTGTGCATACTGATAGAGCAGAGGTAATAGCAGCTATGTCACGGGGCTATTGGGAGGATCAATATAGTGATGGATATGCATCCATACATTCCTGTTGTCTCAAACAGACACTATTATTGGAAATGCGTTTTCTGTCCGTAATGTATCATACCGTGACTTTCTGAAAGTGTTGAGCACCCTGCTGCAGAAATAAAATATTGCCTGAGTTTTTCCTAAAACACACTCTGCCTTTTATCAATCATATCCATTCTTGAGTGTTTTCTCAATGAATAATAAATGTTAGTTTATCCAGAATGAGAAAAGAATGATGGCAAATTAATCTAAAATTGCATAACTCAGTCTCTGCCATCCAGAAGCATCTCCAGATTTTAGCCTGGAGATGCCACATTCTATGGTTATTTCTCCTTTATTTTCTGTGAATACGGACACATATGCAAAAAATGCTTGACCCTTATAAGAAATATATGAAAGCATTTTGCTTATAACAGGTAATTTAAAAGTAACCATGGGCTTTCTAGTTTATAGTTTTGAAGTAGAAAGATGTTTAAGAGTGTGTTTGTGTATACACAGACACTCAGGAATTTGCATATAAATGCACACTAAATACAGGTGTAGATTGTTAGGCATTCTTTCTTATGCTAAAGTACTGAATTTTTAATAGCTGTTTCATTTAAGAAAATGTTGATATTTCCTTTCATAAGTTTTAAATTGGCACTTCAGATAATTAAAAGATGAACTTTTCTGCATATTTCCTGGTAATTAAAAGAGATATAATATGAAATGATCAGGCTAGGAAGCTGGCTGTTTAAATATTTTTTAAAACTATTATGGTTAGTATCATCCTGTTGTCATTTAATATTCTATAGCAATTCAGCTTTGGATATTGAACTCTTCTCACCACTGAGTATAAGAGTAAAAACAGAAAAACAAATGTCACACATTATTTATACATATTTATATTTTATACACATACTCCCAAGCATGCATGTCTGTAGCTGAATTGACTGACCTTTGTGTGCCAGGCCCTGTGTTAAGTCCTTTACATGGATTATCTCCTTTAATTTAAGGCACTGTGAGGTGACTTACGTAATCTGCGTCATTTTTCAGATAAGCAAACCGAGGCTTGTAGAGTGTGCCAAGCGTATATAAATAGTGGAGACTGGGTTTTAACCCAGCTGTCTGACCTCTGCAACTTCTGATTGCCACACTGGCCTGCCCGGTGCTTGGGTAATCATGGAATTGGAACAGCCATCTCTCCATCTGCACGTCAATGCCGGAAACCTTTATTCATCTCAGACAGTAGATGGCCGTTCAGCCTCTACCTGAATAACTAACTCCTGTAATTGGAACTTCATAACTTCACAAGCCAGCCCATCCCATGGGTGGCTAGCTCCTGCCACTGGATCCTCTTATTCATCCAGTTACTGGAAAGTTGTCTCCCTGTGATTTCGAGTTACTGGGCCCAGTTCTGCCTTCTGGGGCATGCTGAACACCGGTCTCTCCTCTGCCTGAAGGCAGCCCTTCAAACTCTGTGCGTCCTGGAGGCTTCTCTCTTCAGTTCCACGTGCTGCCTCCTGNTACTGGAAAGTTGTCTCCCTGTGATTTCGAGTTACTGGGCCCAGTTCTGCCTTCTGGGGCATGCTGAACACCGGTCTCTCCTCTGCCTGAAGGCAGCCCTTCAAACTCTGTGCGTCCTGGAGGCTTCTCTCTTCAGTTCCACGTGCTGCCTCCTGAGCCCTCACCCTTACAGTCACCTTTCTGACATCTGGGTTTAACGAGTTGTTTCTAATAAGTTGCGATAACAGCATTGGAAGCAGTGGAAAAACTGGGTGCAGCTGAAAACCTGGACGGAGCAGGAGCCCCTGGGGGAAGGTGTCAGCACTGCCGCTCCCTGTGTGACCTTGGGCAGGTGGAGACATGGCTGAGCTTCAACACCCTCATGTAACACTGGTGTGATAGGTGCCCTAAAACCCAGCTTTGTTATGGGGGTCACATCAGGTGTGCTGGAGAGAGTGCTATGTGCACCCCAGCCCCAGCCTGTCCTCGGCCTCCTCCTTCACCCTCCCTGCTCTCTGTTTCAGCACAGCTTGCTCCCTCATCTTCCTCTGCGTCTTTGCTCAGTCATGGCATCTGCTCATTGATGCCTTTCTTGACCTTTATATTTTAAACGGCAACTGATCCCTTACCTTCTCTTGCCATCATACTCGCATTAGTTTTCTCAGCTGTGTTTATGACAATTCAATGTACGTCATTTTACATGTATTTATTTTGTGACTCTCTCCGCTTCCCGCCCACTCCCAGGGGGAATGTAAGAAATAAGAAATGTGAGCTCCAGAATGCATCTATTTTCATCACCGCTATATTCTCTGGACAGAGCAGATCATAAAAAACACTTGGTGAATAAATGAATGAATTACCATTATGTTTACGTTTCTGATGTGGTCTCACCATCAAAGAGCCCAATGAGGTGCTACTGTTTTTTTTTTTTTAACAGAAAAAGGTACAGGTGGCAAATTTATTAATTGCTCTTTTAATATTTCAGTTTCATAAATTCATTTGTCAGTTAATTTCCTTGTGCTTCAAGGATATTTTCTCACAGAGCAGTTATCTGAGCTCGACTCCTGGAGTGAAATATTAACATTTGCAACTTAAAATGTTACTGAAAATGAAGAAAATGTAATTTATCATGGGCTTCAATTTCAGATGACTCAAGGTCAGACTTTGGTGGGCAAAAGCATTCAATTTTTTTTTTTTTAAGTAGCAGCAAGTCATTGAATTTCCTGTTTGTATGCTCACTGTAGCTGTTCCATCATTCCAGTTTCTGATGGTATATCTCACAGCTACAATCTCTCTCTTCAGAGTGATCACAGCCCCCATTTGTTAGCTGGTTGTGTGTTAGTATGGTTTCTGGAGTTACTGGATGAAGGGGAATTAACAGGGCAAGAGAGGCAGAAACGCAGATGCATTCAGACATCTGAAAGGTGCTGACGTCTCAGCTTGGCTCCCTGCATTAACAATCTAGAAACGCGTTATCTGTCTAAATCAAGTTCTCAGGGTTGGGTCTTGAAAATCTCATTCATCGACAGGAAGGAGGTGGTGAAGTCATGGTTATTAGGAGGGCACGAAGCGCCACGTTTCCAGACTGATGCCTGTCTCTTGTGGTTCAGGGACTTGCATGTTGAAGCCTGGTCGGCCTGGACTTAAGTGACCTCAGTTAGCAGAACACCTGATTGTAGCAGCTGATCTGACTCCTGGCAGACTGAAGAGGGAGGAATTAACTCAGAGCAAAAAAAAAAAAAAAGCCTTGGGATATAGGAAAAAAAAGTCCACTCTCCTTCTGCTAGAGTTGACTCTAGACCTATGAATTATTGACACATGCTTGTTTGTTGTTGAATGTTTGCACGTCTCCCCAGATCAGACAATGCTGTCAGCAGTTAGTGCTGGGGCACACTGTCCTGAATTTAAAGCTGCAGAATCAGGTTTATTTGGAGTGCCCGAAAAATCCCACAGCTGCTTATTGAAACTAATTTTCAGTTTGCTCTTCAGTGTATTTAATCACTGAGGAGCTCTCAGTGCTGCAAATCTGTCATTGCTAAATACCAAACCGTTGCAGATACCCTTGGAATGGGAGAATAATGACCCAATGAATGAGTTTGTCTACATTCTGTTTTAAATGAGAAAGAGGATATGTTATAGAAGAATATAACATTTGCAGTAGATGCATGAAAACTGTGTTTATGATTTTACAAAATATATTGAAATTAAAATAATTTCATCATGGATACAAGGTCAGTATAAACTTTAATTAATAACAGCGATCATAGTAGAGGCTCTTGTTAAGTAAACAAATACCTTGTCTAGGGAAGGAACATTTGGGGACAGAATTGAATAATCGTTTCTCTACTTACACCAGAACTGCATTTGGAGTCAGACTTACTAATTGGATGTCAAGGAAGACGTTGATCACTGTAATGGGCAAACTGTTAAAAATTGGGTAGGAGAACACAAACTTAGGAATCATGTGGTTGCAAGACTCATTTTTCCCCTCCACACAAATAGTAGTGTAGTAGTGTAGCTATAATAATAGTGCTAGTGATAAAAATAACTAACAACCCTTGAGTCCAGTCATGTGCCGGTTACTACTGTATGTGCTTTTCAACTGTGATTTACATTAGTTTTTAAGACAATCTTATGAGAATGTTACCAGAATATTTTCCTTTGTATGAATAAAGTGAGATGTAGCCATTACGCTGTCATTCAGCTGGCAAAGGGCAGAGCTGATTCAGACTGCAGGCTCTCTATTCTGACATCTGGCCCTTAGTCCCTCTGCTGTCTAATTCATTTGAGAAAATTTATTCGGACCCTTTTGGGAGTGTTGGTGAAGGAGTGAAAAAAGGGAAGGTGAGATAACCCCGTGATCCCCAAGGGACTTAATCCTACCAGAGAGAAAAAAAGCAAGCAGATAGTTATTGGTTAAGAGTCAGAATCAGTGGTTCAGGTGAGGAGTACTCCAACAACTGTTGGGAAAAGAGAAAATGACTATTGGCTGAAATGATTAAGGAAGGCTTCCTGGAAGAGGGGGTTTATCCCCTAAGTGCTCAGTAACACTTTTGGCCACACACACTGTATCCTTTAGTGTTCAGATTCTGATAATTTTATGAATTGCACCCAAGTAAAATTCTAGCCTTGTTTATCTTGTTTCTCTAGTGGGTTTTTTGCATTAAAAAAAATTAGTTCCAGTATGTGGATATGTTCAGTGTTGCATATAGTTCATTTCTGACAGTTGATAGAACTTATTGATTGTGCCTCCAAAAAGTGGAAGCAGGCAATATTAGCTTATTCATGATGTCTTCTGTTTAGATGTGAAACAGAGTCCAGAGGGATGTGAAAGAAAGACAGGTCATTAGAGTCATGCAGGAAAAACTGAGAGACGGCATTTAAAGACCGCTCTCCACGTTTCGGGGTGACTTCCTTTAGCAGCTGGATTGGCCTTGACTATGTTAACTATTTTCATGAATTTGAACACTTCACCTTTGAACTCCGTTTGTATTTATTTTTAGTTATTTAAAAGTAGTTATTTATTTATTTGGCTGTGCTGGGTCTTAGCTGCAGCATCTTTGGGCATCGCTGCAGCATGCGGGGTCTTTTTAGTTGGAACATGTGGGATTGAGTTCCCAGACCAGAGATTGAACCTAGTCCCCTGCTTTGAGAGCATGGGGTCTTAGCCCCTGGACCACCAGGGAATCCCTGAACCCTTCTGTGTTAATCATATGCAAGAACATACAGTCATTGCAATAGAAAATAAAATCTTTAAAATACATGTATGCTGTAACATTTTAAGACATACAAAAAGCATAAAGAATAACGCAACAAATACTAGTTTTTTAAGTCCAGCTTAAAAAACTAGATCTTTGCAAGGCAGGAAAAACCCTTCCTTTTTCTGATTTCACCCCTTCTTCCCCTGCATGAATAATCAGTTCTAAATTTGGAATATATTACCCGATGCATTCCTTTGTATTTTTCCTATAAGTGGTTATATATCTAAAAATGTATAGTACTCTTTATATAGATTACATCAAGTAATGTGCATTTTTAATTCTATTTTATTCTTTTAACTATGAAATTCCTTCATTTTCACGTGTATAGCTTCAGTTCATTTATTTTTTATCCCTTAGTAATATTTGATTGTGTCAGTTTATTTCAATTTATTTAGGTATTTTTCTGTTAGCGGATATTTAAGTTGTAATTTTCATCAGAAACAATGGAGTTGTGAACAGTTTTGAACATGTCTCATCATATATATATGTACATCTTTTGTATGTTTACAGGCCATTTTCTTACTTTACTGTGATTTGCTCGTCCATCTCNTTTTTTATCCCTTAGTAATATTTGATTGTGTCAGTTTATTTCAATTTATTTAGGTATTTTTCTGTTAGCAGATATTTAAGTTGTAATTTTCATCAGAAACAATGGAGTTGTGAACAGTTTTGAACATGTCTCATCATATATATATGTACATCTTTTGTATGTTTACAGGCCATTTTCTTACTTTACTGTGATTTGCTCGTCCATCTCTTTTGCCTACTTTTCTAATGCATAATCTTTTCTTTACTCATTTATAGACTTTTTTTTATAGATTGTGAATATTCATCCTTTGTTGACTATATGTGTTGAAAATATCTTCGCTAGACTGTGGGTTACTATTCGTTCTTTTGTGGTGTCTTATTCTGAACAGACTTAAACTGTTGGTATAGTAAAATTTGTTATTTTGCCCTCTATCATTTATACCATGTGTCTGTTTAAGAATTCTTTCATATTGAGGGAATAAAATTTAATGTAAAGTTACTCCTTTTTTTTTTTTGCCCTCTGTCATTTATACCATGTGTCTATTTAAGAATTCTGTCATATTGAGGGAATAAAATTTAATATAAAGTTACTCCTTTTTTAAAAAAAAATGTTGGAAGTCAAATTGTCTCAATGCAGTTTGAAATATCGTTTATCAATACCAGTCTACTCAAAACAGAGCCCACAGTCACTATGGAGAACAGTAAGGCAATTTCTTAAAAAGCTAGAGATAAAACCACCGTATGACCCAGCAATCCCACTACTGGGCATATACCCTGAGAAATACCTAATTCATAGAGACACATTTAACCCCAGTGTTCATTGCAGCACTATTTATATCAAGGGCACAAAAGCAACCTATATGTCCATGGATAGAGAATGGATAAAGAAGTTGTTATATATATATATACACAATGGGATATTATTTACCCATAAAAAGGAGTGGATTTGAGTCAGTTCTAGTGAGGTGGATGAACATCACTAGAGCCTGTTATACAGCATGAGTAAGAAAGGAAAACACATATCATAAATTAGCACACACACACATATATAGTGTCTAGAAAAATGGTATACTGATGAACTTAGTTGCGGGACAGGAATAGAGAGATGCAGACACAGAGAACAGATTTGTGGACACAGCGGAGGAAGGAGAGGGTGGGACGAATTGAGAGAGTAGATTGAACATATGCATTACCGCGTGTGAAACAGAATGCTAGTGGGGGGTTGCTGTCTAGCGCAGGGAGCTCAGCTCGGTGCTCTGTGGCGACCTAAGAGGGGTGAGCATGGTGGAGGGGGAGAGGGGCTCAGGAGGGAGGGGACGTGTGTATACTTATGGCTGATTTGCAGAAACCAGCACAACACTGTAAAGCAGTTATCCTCCAATTAAAAATAAAGAAACCAGAGCCCACCATTGTACCATAACTATTGTGTATATACATTTTCTGTCCAAACTCAGTAATCATTTCATAAAATGAGAGCTTAGAGAAGGGAAGCCATGGTAAAGCATCAGTATTTACAGAATTATCAGTCTGTTTATTAACAGTAAATTTTTGTTTATAGTAAAGTGTTCACTCACCCATGTGGATATCATTTTCTGTACAGAAAGCTCATAGTAACCGTAAGGAATTCAGATGGGCCATTGGTAGCAGTAATGAAAGATGAGGCTTTGGATATAATTTCAGTGGAGTGAACTTGATGTGTTTCATTCTTAATGATCTTGTTGCCTTCTCAAGCTTTTATACTTGTCATCATCTTTTTTCTGATAAATTTGATCTGCATTGATTTAATGGTTAGTATCCAGCATTCCTGAAATCTTGTCTTTCTTGGAGCCATTCACAAGTGTATGGTCTTGTAAGGAGAGATCCTCATAAAAACCATTAGTTTATTTCTAGATGTGTTTGAATTTATCTGTCATGTCTCAGTTACTTGTTTTATCTCCTTTTTAAAAAGTCATCACCAGTCATAGGTATAGCTTCAGTTTGCTCTGCAGTGATTACAATTGTTGTGATGACTTACCATTACTCATAAAATTTAAACTACCACTGTATTTCAGAAGAGGATAAAAAACCCAGTGATGCTCTCAACAGGATTTCCAAGTGACCTTGGCATGCTTGGTCATAAAGCAGCAATGTAAAGGGATGTTGGCTTCAGTACTCCAGGCATTCGCTTTCTTAGGACTTTTGGGTGGGGAGCCTAGAGGTTAGGATGATGCCATGGGTATCGTTTTTTATACTTTGATTAAGTCTCTTATCAGACTGATTTATGCTTTTCTCTCTTTCCTGGACACCACCCCCACACACACAAAATAAACATTATGAACTTTTAAAAAACAATGCGTTTAGTCAACTTGTAGTACAGTTTTGGCCTTGAGTGTTGTATACACTCACGGTATTTTGGGGATGCTGAACTGCTCTCACCAAGTCTTCACATACAACACACAACACTGACCACATGCTTAGTCTTTGTAAATAAAAATATGAAGTGAATTGTCTATAGAATGGCAGATTGTTTGTGTTTATGCTTAAGATCTTTGCATTACTTTAATCCACTTACCCTAGAAAATGCTATGAGAAACATTCTGAGGTTTATATTAAGATAACAATTGATTGGGATATAACATACAACATGGGTGAATATGGTTAAAATTACTGTAGTGTATATTTGAAAGTTGCTAAGAAACACATACAGTGGTTAAAGAATGCCTGCCAGTGCAGGAGATGCCAGAGATGTGAATTTGACCCCTGGGTCAGAAAGATCCCCTGGAGGAGGAAATGGCAATTCATTCCAGCATTCTTGCCTGGAAAATTCCATGGGCAGAGGAGCCTGGCGAGCTACAGTGCCTGAGGTCACTAGGAGTCAGACACAAGTGAGTGACTGAGCGCACACACACACACACACACACACACACACACAGAGACACATAGGAAGCACTCATTACATGTTGGCTAATATCAGTTCTTGGGATAGGAGCAGTAAAGATCTACCTAAAGTAAGTTTTTATGAAGTTATGATTTTGTGAGATGTGCCAGAATCTCTCCTGCCATTCTCAGTAGTTTAGTCAAATATGTATTGTTCCGATGCAAAGTGGAATTTGAGCTTTTTCATATAGTGAAGTACTANGTTCTTGGGATAGGAGCAGTAAAGATCTACCTAAAGTAAGTTTTTATGAAGTTATGATTTTGTGAGATGTGCCAGAATCTCTCCTGCCATTCTCAGTAGTTTAGTCAAATATGTATTGTTCCGATGCAAAGTGGAATTTGAGCTTTTTCATATAGTGAAGTACTAGGTGCAGCCTCAAGGTGGATGAGTATCAACCGCCAGAGCCCCCGTAAGAGGCATGGCACTTGGGGATTCCAGAGGGTAACAGCATGACATATAGACAAGAGCACATGCTTTGGAAACAGATGGTCTGTAGATTAAGGATGGGTTCTTAAAAATATCTCTGAATTCCAGATTCCTAATCTGTTAAAAAGAAAAACATGGTAGAGAGGAGTGGAAGGTAGAAATATTTTCAAGGTTATTGTTGGATAAACTGTGAAGCTAACTAATATTGTTGTTTTATTCTTGTTTTGGGGCTGAAAATCCTAACAGTTTTGGAATAGACCATGGCTTAGTATTTACAGACTTTCAAATGTGGTGTTATTCCAGGGACGGAGTAAGTGAGTGATGTTCCAAGTGTAGTCCTCACACCAGCAGCATCACTATTAGCTGGGAACATGTAAGAAATAGATTATCAGGCCAACTCCAGACCTATTACATCAGAATCTCCGGGGATGGAGTCTAGGGAGTTTGTGTTTTACAAGCATTCCAGGTGATTCCATGGCAGCTTCAACTGTGAGAACTTCTGAAATATAGGATAAAGGAGAAGGAAACACTAGTTTTGCCTCTTTTTGGACTTTGTGTTCTTAGCATTTCCATGGGTTGTCTTTTTATTTATTGCCTGTTCTTGGCCTTCCTTTCTCAGATGTTTTGCCCAGAGTGATGGCTGCACATGGTCAAAGTGGAGTGCTGCAAGTAGTTGATTATTTTTTGTCTAATCATATGCAGATTAGGAAGCAACAGTTAGAACTGGACATGGAACAACAGACTGGTTCCAAATAGGAAAAGGAGTACGTCAAGGCTGTATATTGTCACACTGGTTATTTAACTTCTATGCGGAGGACATCATGAGAAACCCTGGACTGGAAGAAGCACAAGCTGGAATCAAGNTTTAGTATCAGTGTTATACCAATATACATATCAAATTATAAAACAAGGTGTGGTATTTTCTTTCTTCTGTTTTTCATAAAAGGAGTTTATAAAGTTTGTCTTATGCTCCCTCCATTAGTTTTTGAAAGACTTTGTATAAACTTGGTACAGTTTCTTCTTTCATTGCTGATTAGAATCTACTAGTGAAACCATATGGGAATGAAGTTTTTGCATAAGTGCATGTGTGAGATTAGGGCTAGCCAGAGTTCTTTGTCTTTTGTCAGTGTTGGTCAGTATATTTTTTTTCAAGAAATATATTTACTTCATTATAAGTTCTCAAATTTGTTAAATCATTCATAATTTTCCCTTATTACTTTCTTACTAGCTGAAGGATACACTGTAGTGAAATCACTTTGTTATTCCTGATCATAGTATGACTGGTGTTCTCTTTTCTTGATCACTCTTTCTGGACTATTACCAATTTTATTAATATTTAAGGCTGACTTTTGCTTCTTAAATTTTTGTTTGTTTTCTGTTTAACTGCATTCTGATTGTATATTTATGATGTCCTTCCTTCTACCTCCTCTGGTTTTAACTTGCTATTATTTTTCTAATTTTCTGAGGTGGGAAAATTGGTGGGAATTTAAACTCTTTTTCTTTTATAAAAATAAATATTTAAAATAGCATTTCCTTTACAAGCTATTTTAGCTTCCTTCTTCAAGCTTTGATATGATGTGTTTCATTATCATTCAGTGTGAAGTGTGATTTCAAAGTAGTCTAATTACATTTATAATTTTTCTTTGACCCCTATTTTATTTAGAAATATATTATTGCCCACAAAGTTGATTTTCTAGAACATTTCTAATTATTTTTCTTATAGTTACAAAATCTAATGAGAATTATTTTATCTGAGCATATAATTTGTCTTGTCGAATGTCCCATGAGAACTTGAAAAGAATATGAATACATCTGCATTTATAAGTCATAATGTTCTATAAACGCCAGTGAGTTCAAGATGGTTGTTAGTAGTTTTTCAGTCTTTTATATAATCATCATTTTATTCAAGGTTTAGTGATTCTGTCAGTTACTGAAGGAAGTGTGTTAAAATCTTTGCATATGATTGTGGATTTGTCTATCCTTCTTATAATTTTTGCTTCATATATTTGGAAGTTCGGTTACTGCTTTTGTTTGTTACAGATTTAGGATTGTTAATCTTCGTGATTAATTGACCTTTTAAAATCATTATGAAGTATTCCTCTACATCTCTGGTAATATTTTCGTGTCATGAAGTTTGTCTGCGTTAACCTACCCATTCCGGATTTCTTATGTTTACTGTTGCATTTTCAGTTACTTTCAACCTATATTTGTTTGAAGACAGTTGCTTTAACCTTCATGTTTTCAATTTAGCTCTTCAGATACAAATTAAATAACAGGTGGAGCATCTAAGTAGAAGTTTTACTTTGAGATAAGTTGCCAAATATATGTGTAAATCAATGATCGATCTTAAGGGAGTAAAACCCAATTCTTACAATTTTCTTGGTGTAATTGAAAGGACAAATAGATTTAGATACAGAAATCACAAGTTAAAGATCTAAATTTATTTTATAGCCTGAGCTACCTTTGAGAATTTCCTATCATTTTAAACAAATGACTTTACTTGATTACCCCACAGTAAAATTGAACCCTGATGAACCCATTAATAAGTCTAGCTTACATTGATAGAAGTAGGTTGATACTACTTTCAATAGAAGACCTTTTATTGGCTTCAGCATAGCATGATAAAAAAGATTCTTGAAATTCTTAATACAAATGATATCACTTAAAAAAAAAAAAAAGCAATGCAGTCCTATTCTGCCTATACTTCTCATGGGCACTGAGGTCCAGACCTGGTCATGTTGTCACCTTGAGGCCAAGTCTTAGCTATCACGACTTTGGGTTGGTGGATCTCAGATTGGTCAGATCTAAATTTTAAGAATGAAGGCAGGTTCTGATGAGCAAAAGAAACAGGGAGTTTGGAGAATTTGGTGTAGTTGCCTGGGAAAATCAGACAACATAGTTGTTAGGTCACAGGATAGCTGACACTTTTCACCTGGAATGGTTCCTGCTAACATGGGTAAAGGCAGTCTTGGATACAGTGGTGGAAGGAAAGCTTGGGACCAGGCCCTGCTCCATCCCTCACCTGGTACCCAGAGGCATGTGCCTTCTGGCTTTTGTTCCCCTAGAGGGAAGCATGCTGATCTTTGGAATGGCCTGCAGCTGCTTCTAGTATTCCTTAGTTGGTTAGGGGCCCTACAGCACGGGCCACATTGACTCTGTGTTTGTTGCTGCAGCAAGCTGAGGTGCTGAGGATTTTTTGTTGTTGTTATTTTTTTGAGATTAAAATCCCATTTTTATTCTTTTTTTAACTTCATTTTTTTAAAATTAGGAAAAATATCTTAACATATTTAAAGGAGTCTTGGAAAACGCAGAACAACATTACATCCATTTGAGGGGCTGAGTTTAAAGAGGATGAAAGCGCAAAGAAAGATCACCTGCTAGAGGACGTCTAGAATCAAAGTGCTTCATATCTGTGAAATGGTCCTCTTCTTTTATAGGCTGTTCCAGGCTAGCAAAAAAGTGGGCCTCTAATCTCTTGTAAATGCAAATTTAAGTAGAAAGTAAAAGAACTTTCTCCCTGGTAAGGAAAAGACTTGTGAAATGAGGTCCTGTGCGAGGCCATGAAGCCTTATCAGATGCGCCCTGAAATCTGCGGTGGTCTCCTTGGTGAGGCTTCTGTGAGTGAGACAGGTGGGAATTAGGGCACTTCTTCAGTGGGGAAAATGACCCTAGAGAAGATGTTTCTGTGTGACTGCTCCTGCTTCCTTGAGTTCTTACTTCAGGTGCACTCAGTAGTGAAGTTTAAGATGGTGGGACATGATAGCCGTTAGAAAATACATCTTATTTCCTAACGTTTACAAAAGGGGGCTTCTCTGGTTAGGGCCTTTTCCAGAGGACTCTTTGCCCACCGTCTCCCAAGTTTAGTCTTCTGTTTTCCTTCCTGGCTCATCTGGTCCCAGAAGCTCCACTCTCCTGACACTGCTTGAATCTCTCTCAGTTATCTCTTCTAGTGTTTGCTTTGGTTACTAGCTCCATCCTGCAGTCTTCCTCATTTTATGACGTGTGACTTTTTCCATTCCCAGAATACAGCCTGACAAAGATTCCAAATTTGTGCAGTTTGAATCATGTAGATTATCAGATTTTCTAACAGAACAATATGATTGTTTTGCGATAAGGATTGTGTCTTTATAAAGTGTTCAAAATAGTATAACTAGGAAAAACTTATAGTTCTTCTAATTTATTTTCTAAATATGTGTTAATAGTAGGCATCAGGTCCCCTTTCCTTCTCTAGACTCACATAATGGAAGGTGATTACTGACTGCGCACAATATACCTAGCTCTGCATTTCTGAATCAGTGTACTTTTGCTGACTTACAGAATGTGTTTTGCACTTACCCTGTGTGCAGTAGTCTTGACCAGAATTCAAAGGGAATCTTTCCTATGCCAAAAAAGAGGCATTGAGGAATCAAAAGTTGAGAGTTGGGTGGTTACATGAAAAGAAAACCATGGTAAGAAACTCTGTAGACAATTTAAGTCTATGTTTAATTAAGTCCTTCAAGAGCAGGAAAATTACAGATAGTTGGCCTGTTATGATGGGAATGAAACAGAAAAAAAAGAGTAAGTGTTCTTTCATCTTTTCAAGTCTCTTGTTTTACACAGACTCTGCTGAGAAGGCTTTCAGAGGCCCCATTAATAATTAAGGTGAAGAGATTGGATATCTTGAGTAACTCCTGATTCTTCTGTGTAAAATTTCACGTGATGTTAATCTGCAGAACACTTCACAGTACAGCATGTACCGAAACTGTAGCAATAATTAGGGAATTTGCCAGCTGGATCTGATATAAAAATTGCATGCTAAACGTTGTCCAAACTTTGCTGAACCTGTTGGAAAAGTAATGATTTATGGTCCTGGCATGGCCATAGCTCAGCTGTCCCCAGACTGATAGTTGATAAATGTGTGTTGCATTCTGGTCCTTGGGATCTTCTTTCAGCATCCAGATCTTGGCTTACTGTATTCAGCTCAGTCATTTGGGGAGCGTTCATCCAGTGTTCTTAAGGGAAGGGTTCACATGAGATTAAATACAGTTTTCTTCCTTATAGCTTTCCCTCTGACCTAATCCTGTGTATAAACTAGATTTTATCTGGTATTTTCTTACTCAAGAATTATATTGGCGAAAGCTTAAGGGTATACTGTTGAATGACGTTAAGTTCAGAGGCAGTAGACTCATTGGGTGCAGTTGAGAAAGATGCCTC
>SJYA01001341.1:132399-175545 GCA_006410615.1 Neotragus moschatus
AGCTCTGGACCAGGTGTGCTGTAGATAGAAAGGACCCAGAAATACACAGGAAAGCTACTGCCTTTACCATGAAGTACCAGCCATTCTAGCAGAGAAAGCAGACCTATGATAACGAACCTAGTTGTAATGAATGTTACCATAGAGAAAGTGCAGTAAAGGAAGCCATTCATTTTTCTGGTTCTTGGAGAGGTTCCTTGGGTCTGGGCCCTCAAGGGTCTCTCTGATAGTGAGGTGATCAGAGCCTGTGGTCAGAAGTAGAAACAAGAGCCAGGGCAGCAGGGATAATCCATGACCCATCCAGCAGGCCAGTTTTGTATTCCAGAGCCCAGGACACTGTGAGGTGGAGATCTGATGGGGAGCAGGTTTGGAAAGACTCTGGGTGTCAGCCTGAGGACTATCCCTGCAGTGAGTTGGCCAGGGTGGTTCCCTTAAGACCCCTATGAGAGAGTGAAAGGGGGGCTATAAGAATGATCTGAGAATGGCAGGGAAAATGGGCACCTCCCTGGGACAGACCAGAGCACATGGGCACCTCCTTCCTCAGGATCCCTTCACCTTCTCGACTCCAAAGGATGACCCTCTTATTGTGATAGTAAAACTTAATTTTGGTAATTTGTTGAAAACATAAATCAGATCATCTTACTCCTTTGCCAAAAAGCTTTTCCTGATTCCCCATTGTGCCTTGCACCAGATTCCCACTGGTGGCTTGGCTGGTGATGTCGCCGTGATGGTTCCTCTGCTTCCCTGCATAGTGCGTGCACTCTGGGCACCGTGGCCTTCCCGCTGACCACTGTGGGCTCTTCTTGCAGTGAATCTCCGCTGTGATCAGGTGTTTGACATATGATTGCCTCTCCCCTTCGTAGAGGTCTTTTTTCTAAGCCATACTTGCTTAGTGACCACTCTACATGCATGCCCCCTCAGTTAATTTTTCACCCAAACACCCCCCTGTTGGTTNCTCTGGGCACCGTGGCCTTCCCGCTGACCACTGTGGGCTCTTCTTGCAGTGAATCTCCGCTGTGATCAGGTGTTTGACATATGATTGCCTCTCCCCTTCGTAGAGGTCTTTTTTCTAAGCCATACTTGCTCAGTGACCACTCTACATGCATGCCCCCTCAGTTAATTTTTCACCCAAACACCCCCCTGTTGGTTATATACTTATTTGCTTAGGTGGTCCCTTCCTTATCTCCTTGACTTTAGTCCAGCTTTGCTGAATAGAGGGTCTCTGATTTGCTCAGCACCTTCTACTCAGTACCCGCCCCAAAGCCTAACTCACAGCAGGTGCTTCATCCATGTTTGTCAAATAAAAGTGGAACGTAGAGTATGCTTTGATGTGGGCCGTGATGGGAAGCAAGGAGGCAGATTCTGAAAGGGTTTACCTAAGACCAAATGAAGAGTAAGGAGTCAGGCTAGATCTGTGACTGTTAGAACTGAAATGAATGATTCCAGAATAAGCACTTGAGACTTCTGTGAATGAGTTCAAAGTGGGTTAAGGCAGCTGGAGGTGTGGAGGGCATTTGAGGTCTCTAATTCATTAAGTTGATTCAGTTCAGTTCAGTCGCTCAGTTGTATCCGACTCTTTGCGACCCCATGAATTGCAGCACACCAGGCCTCCCTGTTCATTACCAACTCCCAGAGTTCCCTCAAACTCACATCCATCGAGTCGGTGATACCATCCAGCCATCTCATCCTCTGTCGTCTCCTTCTCCTCCTGCCCCCAGTCCCTCCCAGCATCAGAGTCTTTTCCAGTGAGTCAGCTCTTCGCATGAGGTGGCCAAAGTACTGGAGTTTCAGCTTTAGCATCAGTCCTTCCAAAGAACACCCAGGACTGATCTCCTTCAGAATGGACTGGTTTGATTGCAGTGCTCTAAATCCAGACAGTGAACACAGAAATCAGGGTATATGATAAAAGGCTGAGTCCAGGAAGATACTCCTCGAAGGAAAGAAGTAGGGTCCTTAAACTCAGAGGGGATAAGCAGCCTGGGAAAATAGACTGACAGCAAGGATCCATTGGTATCTAAGTGATAGTGACCTTGTCACAGTGGATGAGGCTACAGAGTGGGTGGGCCTTTGATGGGGAGGCTGCAGGTTCCAACATTCCAGGGTGGATAGAGGAAAGGAGCCGTGGAAAGAGTGTGGCTGCCACGGTAGGATGCGTAGGTGTAGTGAACCTGTGCCTGCTGTGGGTAACAGTACCAGCTAACTTCAGGAAGACTCAACTAATATCTGAAGAACTGATGCTTTTGAACTGTGGTGTTGGAGAAGACTTGTGAGAGTCCCTTGGACTGCAAGGAGATCCAACCAGTCCATCGTAAAGGAGATCAGTCCTGGGTGTTCATTGGAAGGAATGATGCTGAAGCTGAAACTTCAATACTTTGGCCAACCTGATGGCAAGAGCTGACTCATTCGAAAAGACCCTGATGCTGGGAAAGACTGAGGGCAGGAGGAGAAGAGGACGACAGAGGATTAGATGGTTGGATGGCATCCCCGACTCAATGGACATGGGTTTGGGTGGACTCCGGGAGTTGGTGATGGACAGGGAGGCCTGGCGTGCTGCGGTTCATGGGGTTGCAGAGTCAGACATGACTGAGTAACTGAACTGAACTGAACTGAACTGAATATCTATATGTAACTAAAGTCTCATTATTGTCTGAGCAAAAATACTGTTAGAAGATTTATAGCCACATTTTAGTCCCTCTGGTTTCTATGCAGGGGTCTCTTTGAGAATATCTGTGAATAGCAGACAGTCAATATATCTTACCTTTTTTGTAGTCATGTGATTGGTATAATGGCACATATGTAGCAGTTCCCAGTAATACCAAACTGTGAATATCATAACATCCACAGTACCCAGCTGTTGTTTACCATCGAGGGTCTGTTTACAACACCAAGACAATGGTGTGTGTGTGATTTGTTTGTCTGACTCTTTGTGACCCCATGGACTGCAGCACGCCAGGCCTCCCTGTCCATCAGTGATAACTTGTTTTTAATCTGGACTCTTTCCCTTACAGTGCCTGTGAGAGAAGTTTTCAGATATCATGTAGTGAAAATCTCTTTTGCTCACATCAGGAGTTGCAGGTAAAGCATTTCAGTGCAGATGTTTGGGAGTAATCTGTCTCTCCATCTGCTACCTTAAACTTAAAAAGTGAGGAATAAATGGATAGATTCAGATAAATAGTTACTATTAAAGGGAAAAAGGAAAAAGCTACAAGGGGGGTTATTAGATTGATAGGAAAGATGTTTAAAGACATATGATTGAAAAGACTGACATACCTTGCTCTAAGAAAATGCCAGCCCTGAAAATCAAACTATTATATAGGTGATTTATGTTGCTAAATATTTCTGTCTAGAGTTTTTAGGGCTTCTTTATACATGCAACTGTTTGCCAGCGTTCAGGGACTACAGACCCTCAATAAATGGTGAATGGAATGCTTCCTGACCAAGAGACTGGGGAACTTAATTTACAGCATCAGCAATCCACTGAAACAACTGAGAAAACCAGAATTGAATAAGGCAGGGATGAAATGGCATGGTAAACAAATAAACAAGCGTGATATGGCTTATATAGCATTTAAAGAACTTGTCTATTTCATTATTCTGATTTATTTTTCTACAGGTTCTTAAAGGAAGTTAGGAAGAACAGAAGGACAGACAGGAGGAAAGAAGAGTAGGGAGATAGGGAGGGAGGGGGGATCAGTTCGGTTCAGTTCAGTCGCTCAGTCGTGTCTGACTCTTTGTGACCCCATGGACTGCAGCACGCCAGGCCTCCCTGTCCATCACCAACTCCCAGAGTTTACTCAAACTCATGTCCATTGAGTTGGTGATGCCATCCAACCATCTCATCCTCTGTCGTCCCCTTCTCCTCCCACCTTCAATCTTTCCCAGCATCAGGGTAGTTTCCAGTGAGTCAGCTCTTCACATCAGGTGGCCAAAGTATTGGAGTTTCAGCTTCAGCATCAGTCCTTCCAGTGAATATTCAGGATTGATTTCCTTTAAGATGGACTGGTTGGATCTCCTTGCAGTCCAAGGGACTCTGGAGAGTCATCTCCAACACCATAGTTCAAAAGCATCAATTCTTTGGCACTCAGCTTTCTTTATAGTCCAACCCTCACATCCATACATGACCACAGGAAAAACCATAGCCTTGACTAGATGGACCTTTGTTGGCAAAGTAATGTCTGTGCTTTTGAATGTGCTGTCTAGGTTGGTCATAACTTTCCTTCCAAGGAGCAAATGGCTTCTTTTAATTTCATGGCTGCAGCCACCATCTGCAGTGATTTTGGAGCTCCCAAAAACAAAGCCCCCCAAAATAAAGTCCCATGGCATGGGGCCATTTGCCATGATTGTAGAAGGGTAGGGAGATAGGGAGGGAGGGGGGATGGACCAAAGAAATGTGGATATCCAGTGTCATATTTCTCAAAGCCTTCTAGGTGATGTGTGGCAGACAGTTTGGTTGTCTACACAGTAGCATGGCTCCTTCTTCCTTACGAAAATACTACAGTTTTGATTTGGCAGACATGTACCCATGTCTGTTCATTTGTGAAATGCTTAGACTTGTTTTGCCAGTATGGTCCTAAGGTTGGACAGGGACTGATGGAAACTAAAAGAGAGTCTTTGGAGCTTTTGATAAATATTTGTCACTCTTTAAAGAGATTTAAGTCCATGAATGATACAAACTTTAAAATGTTTTTACCTCAACTGCTTGCTTCCTATGTGGGCACTGCCACGTGAAGATGTGATGCGTTGAACTGTGGTAGCCACGTTACAGCCATGAAGCAATATGGAAAAATTTACCTCAGCGTGGTAAGGGTGATGAAGCAGGAGAATAAGAAGAGCCTTGGTCCTTCTTGTCATTGCTGAGCAACCAAAGCAACTCTAGGGTGAAGTTATTAAGAATTTCTCAAAGGTAAACAGTGGTCACTTCCATGGACAGAGCAACCTGGAGGGCTTCAGTCCATAGGGTGGCAAACGGTTGGACATTACTGAGCAACTGATGGTTTAAGCCATCATTATATTAGGATTCTCTTCCTTGTAACTTGAGCTCATCCTAATTTAAAGAGTGGAGAAGTGGGGGAGATAATAAGCAAATTAGAGAGCTGCTTTTTTTCCCCAAGAATCTTCTTGATTTATAGGAGGGAAAATGAGAGAGAAGCAAAAACTGTGTTCTATATAACAGCTTCCTGTTAACTGATAGCCTTATGATGTTGTAAGGATTTAGTTGGGATTTGAGTTGGTAGGTGAGGGAGACCCAGAGCATAGAGACTAGATAGGAAGACGTTAGTAGCTATTCTTAAATGTTGACCAGGGTTTGAACGGAGTGTGTTGACAGGCATAGGACGTTATTAGTGGAAACAATGGCCTAAGACTTCAGTGAGCAGATTGAGATCTAAAATCAGCGTGTGTTTGTGTTTGTGTGCGAGAGTATGGGCCAGGTAAGGGGTGTCTAGACAGTTGCTAGGAAGAATGGAGATGGACACCCTGTCAGATATATGCTTTTTCTCCTAAAATTTAAGTACTCAGTACCTTCATAAATGACACAGAGGTTACCGGACTAACAACGAGCCAAAATAGAAAGTAGGAGAATGTCAAACCAAATTAACTCACTGATGTATCTGTTTATATAATAAATGCTCATGGCTTCCCAGGGGGCTCAGTGGTCAAGAATCGGCCAGTCAGTGCAGGAGACCCAGGAGACCTGCATTCAGTCCCTGGGTCAGGAAGATCCCCTGGGGGAGGAAATGGCAACCCAGTCCAGTGTTCTTGCCTGGAGAATCCCATGGACAGAGGAGCCTGGAGGGCTGCAGTCCACGGGTTGCGAAAAGTCAGACAGGACTGAGCACGCACATATGTGGCATCTGTGGCTTCGGTATCACATGCTGCGGGCTGNTGGCAACCCAGTCCAGTGTTCTTGCCTGGAGAATCCCATGGACAGAGGAGCCTGGAGGGCTGCAGTCCACGGGTTGCGAAAAGTCAGACAGGACTGAGCACGCACATATGTGGCATCTGTGGCTTCGGTATCACATGCTGCGGGCTGGGGAGCGTGGTGGGCAGGGCAGCTGTCTGTTTAGGTTGAATTTGGCTCTTTCTGGCTGTGGGTCCTGGGAAACAACTGGCCCAGCCAGATGGCTTCTGGAGCCTCCTTGTCCTTCTTGCTGACTCTGCTCATGTTAGTCTAACTCCTCCTTACTGCTTCACACCTGGAGGAGCAAACCCTCACCACCCGCTGCCTCCCCCAGGCAGACCATACGTCTCGTTTCCTGTAAGTCTGCACCAGGCGGAGGTTTTTAGCTGGACTCGTCATGCTGATGAAGCCTCAGAGCAGGGGCCGGGTGTCAGCACGGCACCCAGTCTGGGGCTCGTCTTGGCTGCCGGCTGCCTCTCTGCTGGCCCTGTCTGCCCAGCCTCTGCCCCGTCCTGTCCTTCTCACCTGGTTGCAGACCACATCCCGGAGAGACATAGCAAATAACAGACTTGCAGACGCAGTTGTGGGCTCAGCATTTATACACGGGGGCCCTCCCTGTGTTACAGATGCTGAAAGAGCACAGAAAATGAAGGCCTAAGCATTTCCTTCTTCACAGAAGCTCTTGTAATATAAATTGTCAAATATAGTTAGAATGGGAGTTTACCTCAAATTGCAGGTGATTTAAAACACACAGGCATAATGTATATAAACAGCTGAGAATGTGGCCTGAATAATTTTGAGGACTCTGAGGCAAGCCTGGAAAAGAATTCATTTATAATTGTACATTAGAAATGGTTTACTCATGATGTATAAAAATTGAATTAAACTTTGGATATCAGAGACAGTCAGCATACACAGATATTAAAGTGAAGGCTGAAAAAAGCTCAGGATATTGAATGGCTTTCACAGAGACAAGGTGATGAGTTAGGAACGTGAGTACCTTCCTTATCATCCGAGGAGCCGGCTCTGAGAGGAACTGTGGAGATAGTAAGGAGGCCTGCCAAGTCCTGGGGTGGGGCTGGGCCTGAGGGAGCCAGGAGCTTCCAAGGTTGGGCTTGGGTGGGGCAGCCGGGCGTTCTCCAGCATGGANTTGGTGATGGACAGGGAGGCCGGGCGTGCTGCAGTTCATGGGGTTGCAAAGAGCTGGACACGACTGAGCTACTGAACTGAACTGAACTGACTCTAGCAGCCATGGTTTGATGCTATTCCGTACTGTTCAGTGAAGTTAGCAGTAAACATAATAGGAATCCAAGGAATGAGTCTTGCATATTTTTCTTCTAGAACTTCTCTCTTTTCTTTTTATCCCTTCTTCTCTTCACTCCATCCTGCTCCCCTCTTCCCGATTAGCATCCTGTGTGCCATCCTGTATATGTGCCATATTCTCTGAATATAAGATGTACAGTTGTGCAGGGCACCCCCCCAGTTTTTCAGGGGAAAATATTTCTTATAGCTGTTTCAAGTCATTTTGGAGATATATTGTAGGGGAAATAGTGCGTAGGAGAACCAATAGACAGTATTTTAGAAGCCGGTAGAGTTCTGANGTATGTGAC
Source organism: Neotragus moschatus (assembly GCA_006410615.1). NCBI lineage: Eukaryota > Metazoa > Chordata > Mammalia > Artiodactyla > Bovidae > Neotragus > Neotragus moschatus. Next base: position 139,906 of record SJYA01001341.1, read on the forward strand.
ATATTCTCTGAATATAAGATGTACAGTTGTGCAGGGCACCCCCCCCCCCAGTTTTGCAGGGGAAAATATTTCTTATAGCTGTTTCAAGTCATTTTGGAGATATATTGTAGGGGAAATATTGCGTAGGAGAACCAATAGACAGTATTTTAGAAGCCAGTAGAAACCCTTAAGTTCTGATTGCATTATGCCAATCCTTCAAAAAGTATGGAGTGTAACATAGCTAAGAAGAAATAGATTGTTGTTGATGAATGCTGGCACGTTGCAGGCAACAAGACAGAAGACGCCGAATCATGAAGCCTGTCGCACAGGTACCCCATAAGCACAGGGGCTTGCATTGTATTCTGAGTGGCTCTAAGAGGCAAACCGGCTAACCTGAGTTACAAGTGAAGCTGTATGAATTCCTTNTTGGTGATGGACAGGGAGGCCGGGCGTGCTGCAGTTCATGGGGTTGCAAAGAGCTGGACACGACTGAGCGACTGAACTGAACTGAACTGACTCTAGCAGCCATGTTTGATGCTATTCCATACTGTTCAGTGAAGTTAGCAGTAAACATAATAGGAATCCAAGGAATGAGTCTTGCAGATTTTTCTTCTAGAACTTCTCTCTTTCCTTTTTATCCCTTCTTCTCTTCACTCCATCCTGCTCCCCTCTTCCCGATTAGCATCCTGTGTGCCATCCTGTATATGTGCCATATTCTCTGAATATAAGATGTACAGTTGTGCAGGGCACCCCCCCAGTTTTTCAGGGGAAAATATTTCTTATAGCTGTTTCAAGTCATTTTGGAGATATATTGTAGGGGAAATAGTGCGTAGGAGAACCAATAGACAGTATTTTAGAAGCCGGTAGAGTTCTGATTGCATTATACCAATCCTTCAAAAAGTATGGAGGGTAACATAGCAAAGAAGAAATAGATTGTTGTTGATGAATGCTGACACGTTGCAGGCAACAAGACAGAAGACGCCGAATCATGAAGCCTGTCGCATAGGTACCCCATAAATACAGGGGCTTGCGTTGTATTCTGAGTGGCTCTAAGAGGCAAACCGGCTAACCTGAGTTACAAGTGAAGCTGTATGAATTCCTTAAATGAAAAACGGAGACACAGCCCTCATTCAGGAGGAAGGACATTATTCCGTTTCTTTTGCTGCACGTAAGTCATTGCATTTTCAGTTGAACCTCCTGTTTTAGAGACCTCATTTATGGAATTTAAAGAATTAAATTGCTTATAAACACTTGTTAAAGTTATTGTAAAGACCGAATCTGAGTTTAATGGATTAGAGTGCTCGCTGGGTGTGTGCTGTGGACGGGCTTCTGAGGCAGGGAGCTGCTTTCAGCGCCCACGGATCCACCCCTTCCCATCGTCAGTTATTTCATGGCAAACGTGATAATTTTTCTTTTCTTTGGTCTCTCCCATTGCTCTCAGAGTCAGAGAGAAATACTGCCTGTGTGTTTTTAATTCATTCAGACCGCATCTGCCAGGTTTTGTGTTTTGATATAAACAAGATAAAGAATGCTTCCACAGCAGGCTGGTTCTGACGGCTTCAAAGCGCAGGTCTGAACATTCCTCGTCCCACTTTTAATTAATAAGTCACACAGAGAACAAAGACTCACTTGCTTTTGTGCCCTCCCCCCGTGCTTGACTCAGTGCCGTCTTACACACAGTCGATTTTCAAAGCCGCTTCTTCGCTTGATACTTAAGTTATTGTCTCTAATTAGGCTTGTAAGANTCTGAACATTCCTCGTCCCTCTTTTAATTAATAAGTCACACAGAGAACAAAGACTCACTTGCTTTTGTGCCCTCCCCCCGTGCTTGACTCAGTGCCGTCTTACACACAGTCGATTTTCAAAGCCGCTTCTTCGCTTGATACTTAAGTTATTGTCTCTAATTAGGCTTGTAAGATTTTGTAGCAGAAATAATTTTGAAGTTTCATGTGTAGTACAGACAAAATGTTAATATTCTGTAGCAAGTTAAAAGGTAACCACTTGGTGGAAAAGTAACTGGCAGAAATTTAAGGAATGCCTCTGATCCTTCTGTGTGCCTTTCCTTGTGTTTGGAGTCTTTGGAATTATCAGTGAAATAGAATATGCAGACTTTAAGCATCTTCTGCCCTCCCTTGTTTTCAAATAACATATATTTTTTCACCTAGAAGTTAGCATGACTTGTCTGTTGTTTCTCTGAAGTAAGAGTTTGTAGTAGAACGGCCTTATTCTTCAATCCGGGTCACATGGATTCAGTGGCATTTTGCTTATTGAATATCTAATTTTGTCAATAGTTGTGCCTGTGATAGCTCTGCAGTTACTTCTGCCTGGGTATTTTATGGTGTTTATCCTCATCTGATGAGGGTTTCCTCTTGTGAACCACAAGGCCTCTTGTCTTACCTGTAATTTCCAAGCAGGAGCTGGTCCGAAGTAGGCCAAGTCCACGCTGGTGGCTGCTCCGGGTGGCTGCACAGCTCTCTGATGTCTGGCAGGGCAAGGGAACCAGCAGAGCCCGCCCAGAGGGCTGGGGGGCTCGCCAAGCCGTGCTTTCCCAGGCCCGCTGGAGCTCCTCTTTAAAGAAGCACTTGGTCATGCGCAGGTGTGCACAGTGATCACAACCAGTGCTGTCCACACCTGGGCCTTTTGTACCCACGGGTCTGCGTGAAGAAAGGAAAGTACCTTCAAGCAGATGTGCAGCACACGACTTTGACATTTATTTTTATTTTGAAATGGCTTGAATCCCACACCTGCGTTCGAATCCCTTAGGAGCTGTGAAAAATTCTGAGGCCTGAGTTGCACCCCAGATGAGCAATGTCAGAATCTCTGGGGGTTGAACTGAGGTATCCGTGTTCTTTGTCCCTCCGTTATTCTGAANTGCAGCACACGACTTTGACATTTATTTTTATTTTGAAATGGCTTGAATCCCACACCTGCGTTCGAATCCCTTAGGAGCTGTGAAAAATTCTGAGGCCTGAGTTGCACCCCAGATGAGCAATGTCAGAATCTCTGGGGGTTGAACTGAGGTATCCGTGTTCTTTGTCCCTCCGTTATTCTGAAGTAGGGCCAGGATTGAGAAACACTGCTTTAAGGCCAACTTTTATTTTCTGTATTCAACCCAAATGCCCTCATTTCCAGTTTTCATGGTTAAGCCCTCATAATGGTTTTCATGGTTAATCCCCTTGCTTTCTTGGAGTATCCTCTGTAGAAGGCTGCAGTTAAGGCCTAGAAAGAGTGGAACATACTGATATTAACCCTATGAGGGAACCTGGTGGTAGAGTTAGTCCACAGTAATCTACTCTGAGATTTGGGAGCGTGGATGGCACTGGTGGTGGGGATGGTGGGTGAGCAGCTGTGGGAAGGGCTCTCCGTTGCCTGTGCACATGCCTGGATGTACTGGTGGCCTGACTAAGGTTGCACCTGGGCCCTTGGTGGAGATCACGAGCCCTTTTGTATGAATCGTGAGCCACTATTAAATGAAACGGCATTTTTCCAAGCTTCTTTTCTTTATTCTGAAAGGATAGGGAGTTGTAGTAGATGGCCTCTTTTAGACGCTAAAAGCAATTCAGGTCAGTTCAGTCACTCAGTTGTGTCCTATTCTTTGCGACCCCGTGGACTGCAGCACGCCAGGCCGCCTTGTCCGTCACCAACTCCCAGAGCTTCTTCAAACTCGTGTCCATCGAGTCGGTGATGCCATCCAACCATCTCATCCTCTGTTGTTCCCTCTCCTCCTACCTTCAGTCTTTCCCAGCATCAGGGTCTTTTCCAGTGAGTCAGTTCTTCGCATCAGGTGGCCAAAGTATTGGGAGTTTCAACTTCAGCATCAGTCCTTCCAGTGAGTATTCAGGACTGATCTCCTTTAGGATGGACTGGCTGGATCTCCTTGCAGTCCAAGGGACTCTCAAGAGTCTTCTCCAACATCACAGTTCAAAAGCATCAGTTCTTTGGCGCTCAGCTTTCTTTATGGTCAACCCTCACATCCATACATGACTACTGGAAAAACCATAGCTTTGACTAGATGGACCTCTATTGGCAAAGTAATGTCTCTGCTTTTGAATATGCTGTCTAGGTTGGTCATAACTTTCCTTCCAAGGAGCAAATGTCTTTTAATTTCATGGCTGCAGTCACCGTCTGTAGTGATTTTGGAGCCCAAGAAAATAAAGTCTCTCACTCTTTGTATTGTTTCCACATCTATTTTCCATGAAGTGATGGGACTGGATGCCATGATCTTTGTTTTTTGAATGTTGAGTTTTATGCCAACTTTTTCACTCTCCGTTTTCAATTTCCTCAAGAGGCTCTTTAGTTCTTTGCTTCCTGCCATAAGGTGGTGTCATCTGTGTCTTTGAGGTTACTGATGTTTCTCCTGGCAGTATCCCACAGGCATATCATTTTAAAAATTAGTAAATACTTGTATTTCTGCTCTTGGTTCAGTATTATTTGCTCACTTTAGTATATGGCTTATTGAATAGTTTATGTGATATGCTTTTAAAATGCTTCTTCTTGGCTTATTGCTGTATTTACTGTACTCTTCAGGGTCTTTGAATTAGCAATAATATTCCACAGTCCATGGTGGGTTAAGATACCTCTTTGGAAAGAATCAAGGATCATGCCTTCTTTTACTTATATTTGGAGGTGGAATTTTATCAGCAATCTGTGTTATATTTCTGAGAAACTCTGTACCAACTGATTCAGAGGTTCTTATTATTACATGATTTATGAATGAATATTAATTAATAGGATTCATAATATATATACACACGTTTCATAATGTTTTATTTAAAATTACACTATAAACTAGCCGCATGGTCTACATTCATGTGCTCTGCTTTTAATGTTGTTGACAACTTTACCAAGAATTCTCAGCTACTAAAATTACTTAAATAATTAGGATATTAGCTTTTTCATAATTCTGAAGCAATTCCTGCCCCCCCCCGCCCCCCGCAACTAGCTCAAATCTTCAGTATTTACTGGAAGGTAGGAGACACTGAGTCCTGATGATTTAAGTATCATGGATTTATGATATGGAAGTAAGTGAAAGCGATGAGAGTTTTACATCCATTCTGACATGTCTGGATAAGGAAAATGACAATGCTTAGGAGCACCATGCTTCATATAGAACACTGGAAACACTCAAGGAGTGGTCGTCATCCAAGGCTGGTGCTCAGTAGGTACTTAATGATTAATTTAAGAATGAACATATAAAAAGGAATGAAAAAAGAACCAACAGAGGGAGAAGAGGCATTATTGCTGGGGGTGGGAAAGGTTGCTGAGGACCAGTTCTGGAGGTGGGAAGGTTATTGGTAGGAGCATGGATTTGGAGTTAGAAGAATCTGGATTGAGTCTCAGCTCTGCTGACCTTAGCTCAGTTTCTTTGGGAAAGTCACTTACCTCCTATGAGACTCACTTTCCTCCTCTGTGAAAATGAGGAGACGGAGGGCAGTGATGGGCAGTGGTGAGGTTTAATGAGGAACGCTTAGCCCCAAGCTTCCTGACACAGAAGATAAATACTGCTTTTCTTGACTGGCTTGAGAGGCTTGTGGGAGTTCTCATTGATTCCTTAACAGCAGAAGAACTTGAGCGTCTTGCTTTTTGTATTTTTGTTGACTTGAGAATTTTATTGCCTAATTCTGTCTTGCAAAGACACCGGATCTAGCTTTTTAGCAGGTTATTCCAGTGGGAAAGAACAAAGGTTTTAGGGTGTGTGTAAGTTTTTCTTTCTCGTGTAGTAAAACAGAATGATTGACATAATTGCCATATTCTCGGTTCAGTTCAGCAGCAAAAGTTTGAGTTCCTCAGTGTGCAGCAGGCCTGGCAGTCTGATTCTGTTCAGAGTCTTGGAACATTCTGTGGGAGTCTAGCTGTTACCCTCTGTCATTGTTTTGGCAGTTAAATCAATGGAACTAGACTTTAATTCTCTGCCCTCTCTATGTGAAAGTGTTCATCACTCAGTCGTGTCCGACTCTTTGCAATCCCATGGACTGTAGCCTACCAGGCTCCTCTGTTCATGAAATTCTCCAGGCAAGAATGCTGGAGTGGGTTGCCATTTCCTTCTCCAGGGGATCTTCCTGAGCCACGGGTGGAACCAGAGTCTCCTGCATTGCAGGCAGATTCTTTAACATCTGAGCTACCAAGGAAACCATCCTCTCTATATATTGTTATTAAAAATTCTAGTCTCATTTTGATTATTTTGTTCTGATTTCTCAGTCCTATCATTTTCAATGTTCTTCTCTTTCCACTGGGAGTCCTGTGAGTTCTCGCTTTTCTGAAAAACATTATTTCTCTTTGAATATCACAGGAACATCATATAGGTCGTCTGCCACCCGTTTTGCCTCTACAGGTTTTCCTGAGACACAGTTAAGATCGTTTGCAACCATGATCGTGTTCCATTGCATGGGAACAGGTCGCGTTCAGGTACTTTCTCGTCGTGAACGCAACATTTCTTCTCAGCCCCACGTGTTCTTTCCTGGGTGCCNTAAGATGAAAAACTAGATTGGAGCCTATTAATAACAGATGTGGCAGCCAGTGGAAAACACACTTTGTTTGTAGGCAGTATGAGGCCTTTGGAGATTTTCCAGCAGGAGAATAGAAGGGAAACTAGTATTTATTGGGTGTATGCCATGCATGTGCCAAGCAGTATACTTTCTGAGAGTGCTTCCTTTAGGTGACTTGAAGGATAAGATTATTCAGGAAGAGTAATTGGGGAGCCATGTTTAGAATTGTTTGAGGTGGGAGGAGATTGGAGACAGAGAAGTCACTACCATAGCCCAGGTCTTGTGTGAATTGTTTTGGCTTAGAAATAAAGACATGATATAAAAGGGGTTTTATTTATTGAGTAATATTTATTGAGTTCTTAGTATTCCAGGCAGTCAGACTCTTGTAGAGCCCACATTCTTGTGAGTGAGACAGATTTCACCAGCAGAAGGTGGTCAGACAGTAACAAGTGAGATGCAGAGGATTAAAGCAGGGAGACCAGTCTGGTGATAGCTTTAGACTGGATTGGTCAGGGAAGGCCTCCTTGAAGAAGTGCCATTTAAAAAGGCACTGGAATGATAACGAGGAGCCTGCCATGAGAAAGCTGGGGTTGGGTTGGGGAGAGAGCAACCCAGGCAGAGGAAACATGTAAACTTTTAACTGTAAAAGCCAGTGATTCCAAGGAACAGAAGGGTGAGGCAGGGTTATGTTATTTGTCAGTGGAATGTAGAAGGGGATCAAGCAAGAGGTCAGAGTGGACTTGCGGTTCAAGTGTTGGACAGAGGGCAGCAGCAGGCTTCTTTGGAGGTTGTACCAGGTATAGGTGAAGGTGATGATTTGTTTTGGACATTTGTGGTTTAGTGTCCTGATGTCAAGTAATATCGGTTTACCTAGGAGATTGAGCTTGGCGGAGGAGCAGGATTGGAGACAGAGATCTGAGACTCTTCTGCCCAGAGGAATTCTTTGAGGCTGTAGGAAAGGCAGGCATGTCCAGGAGGTTGGAACAAGGGGAGGAAGCCAAAGGTGTGGGCATGTGGATGATGTAAATGGGGAACTAGAAGATGGCTTGAAGGAAAGAGATGGGGATAACCAGGAAAGCCCAGAGTTTCAGCATCTGAAGTCAGGAGAAACTATACACTCAAATAGTCCTGGACCAGCCAGACACACAAATACGCTGTTTTGTTTTGCGAATCTCAGTGAACACAGTTCAGCTGAAACAGTTATTTCATTAGTCTGTAATCTCATGCATTTGATATTACAGTCTCTCATGGTGTATTCAAAGTTAAATTGTGATGCAGGCTTCTCCTGTGGTTTTAAATAAAGATGCAGCCTGGGAGGGATAAATTGGGGGATTGGGACTGACATATACCCACTACTGTATATGGAATGGATAACTAATAAGAGCCTGCTGTATAGCACAGGGAATTCTATTCTCAGTATTCTGTACTGGCCTGTATGGGAAAATAATCTAAAAAGAAAACAAAAAAATAAGAGAAAAAAACTGAATTCTTCTCTTGGTCAGAATGTCTTAAATGTGCTTTGCAATAAGCTAAAAAAGATCCTTCCAGAAGTAGAAGTTGAACAATTGCTTTAAAGTGAAATTTGTCCATTAGAATATGAATCGTGAAGCATTTTAAAGTAGCGTTTCCAAATTGACCACCAGGTGGCATAAACAATTCTTTTATAAATTGTCCACTGCATCAGTACAAGTGAGTGATTATTACTGTTAAGAAATCATGGTAGGGACAAAACATATATACCTGTGATGACATTTGACTGCATTTGAAGATACGCTATTTTATTTAACTTTTTCTATATATATCTAGGCTTCCCAGGTAACTCAGTGGTAAAGAATATGCCTGCCAATGCAGGAGAAGTGGAATTGATCCCTGAGTCGAGAAGATCCCCTGGAGAAGGAAATGGCAACCCTCTCTAGTATTCTTGCCTGGGAAATCTCATGGACAGAGGAGCCAGGTGGGCTTCAGTCCATGGGTTGTATAGAGGCAGACACATCTTAGCAACAACAACAACTATATATATATATATATATATATATATATATATATATGTCAGAAACAGTAAGCTCTAACAGAAGCAGAAGAGATTAAGAGAAGGTGTCAAGAATAGACAGAAAACTATACAAAAAAGGTCTTAATGACTGGGGTAACCATTTTTATGTGGTCACTCATCTAGATTCAGGCATCCTGGAGTGTGAAGTCAAGTGGGCCTTAGGAAGCATTACTACAAACAGAGCTAGTGAAGTTGATGAAATTCCAGCAGAGCTATTTCAAATTCTAAAAGATGCGGCTGTTAAAGTGCTGTACTCAATATGCCAGCAAATTTGGAAAACTCAGCACTGGCCGTAAGGCTGGAAAAGGTCACTTTTCATTCCAATCTCAAAGACAGACGATGTCAAAAAGTATTCCAGCTGCCATACGTTTGTGGTCATTGCACATACAGGCAAGGTTATGTTCAAAATCCTTCAAGCTAGGTTTCAGAAGTACTTGAACCAAGAACTTCTGGGTGTATTGATACAATCTGGGTTATAAAAAGCAGAAGAACAAGAGATCAAATTGCCGACATTTNAGCTGCCATACGTTTGTGGTCATTGCACATACAGGCAAGGTTATGTTCAAAATCCTTCAAGCTAGGTTTCAGAAGTACTTGAACCAAGAACTTCTGGGTGTATTGATACAATCTGGGTTATAAAAAGCAGAAGAACAAGAGATCAAATTGCCGACATTTGTTGGATCATGGAGAAAGCAAGGGAGTTTTAGAAAAACATCTACTTCTGCTTCATTGAGTACACTAAAGCCTTTGTGTGGATCCCAACAAACTGAAAAATTCTCACAGATGGGAGTACTAGACCACCTTACCCATCTCCTGAGAAATCTGTATGGAGGTCAAGAAGTAACAGTTAGAACCGGACATGGGACAACATTCTGGTTCAAAATTGGGAAAGGAATATGTTAAGGATGTATATTGTCACCCTGCTTATTTAACTTCTATGCATTCATGCAAAATGCCAGGCTGGATGAAGCACAAGCTGGAATCAACATTGCTAGGAGAAATATCAACAATCTCAGATATGCAGATGATACCACTCTAATGGCAGAAAGTGAAGTGGAACTAAAGAGCCTTTTTTGTGGTTAAAAGAGATGAATGAAAAAGCTGGCCTGAAACTCAACATGGAAAAAAAAAAACAAAAAAACTAAGATCTTGGCCTCCAGTCCCATCACTTCATGACAAATATGGGAAACAGTGGAAGCAGTGACAAATTTTATTTTCTTGGGCCCAAAATCACTACAGACAGTGACTGCAGCAATGAAATTAGCATATGCTTGTTCCTTGAAAGGAAAGCTTTGACAAACCTAGACAGCATATTCAAAAGCAGAGACATCACTTTGCCGACAAAAGTCCGTATAGTCAAAGCTGTGTTTTTTGCAGTAGTCATGTATGGATGTGAGAGCTGGACCATAAAGGAGGCTGAGCACCAAAGCATTAATGCTTTCAAACTGTAGTGTTGGACAAGACTCCTGAGAGTTCCTTGAGCAGCAAGGAGGTCAAACCAGTGAATCCTAAAGACAATCAACTTTGGATATTCATTGGAAGAAGTGATGCTGAATCTGACGTTCCAATACTTCGACCACCTGATGAGAAGAGCCGACTCATTGGAAAAGACCCTGTTCTGAGAAATATCGAAAGCAAAGAAAGAAGGGGGCAGTAGAGAATGAAATGGTTAGACAGCATCACTGACTCAATGGACATGAATTTGAGCAAACTCCTTGAGATAGTGAAGGACAGGGAAGCCTGGTGTGCTGCAGTCCATGGGATCGCAAAGAGTTGGACATGACTTAGCAACTGAACATTAACAGTATTCAACAAATATTCAGACTCAGTATGTAGGAGGGCAGGCATCAGTGAACAGAAATACCTGAATTAGGAAACTCTGTGTCTACCCTCAAGACTCTCTCCCTTCTGAGTCACTAATAAATTCAGAACAGGTTGATGAGTGCGGTAATAGAAGCAAAGTGAAAGATGCCCAGACAGGAGAGATTTCCTGTCCCTGGGGAGAGCAGTGCGGGCTTCCCAGAGGATTTTGGAGGAGGGTTTTCAGAATCCGTCCTTCTCTGGGNTGAACAGAAATACCTGAATTAGGAAACTCTGTGTCTACCCTCAAGACTCTCTCCCTTCTGAGTCACTAATAAATTCAGAACAGGTTGATGAGTGCGGTAATAGAAGCAAAGTGAAAGATGCCCAGACAGGAGAGATTTCCTGTCCCTGGGGAGAGCAGTGCGGGCTTCCCAGAGGATTTTGGAGGAGGGTTTTCAGAATCCGTCCTTCTCTGGGTTATAGCAGAAGCACATAGCAGGCAGTGGTGAGAGCACCTTGTGTGGATGCATGGTTGTGAATTAGCTCGGTGTGTTCCGGGAAACTGTCAGTAGCTTAGTATCTGTGTTGTTGAGTCTCTGAAGTTGTGTCCAGCTCTTTTGCAACCCCACGGCTGTAGCCCGCTAGGCTCTTCTGTCCATTGGATTTCCCGGTTTAAATTTTCTTGCATGTAAATACAATGAGGATGAAAGTGAGGCTGGGAAAGTGGCCAGAGCGGTTTTGTGGGCCATGCTGAGGATCTGAGAGTCCACTGTTATGTCAGGTAAGGGAAGCCCTTGGACGGTGTTAAGGACGAGAGTCTTGTGGTCAAGCTAGCATTTTAGCAGACTGACTTTCCTGATGGAGCCTAGAGGAGGACAAAACTAACCAGAGGCAGGCAGGTCAATCAGGTCAGTACAGGGTATGAATTGGCACAGGAGCTGGTGCTGGTGGAAGTTGCTGGAGAAGACTCAAGACATGGCTTTGATGGTTCATTTCCTGTGTCAACCTGGCTGGGCCACTGGGTGCCTAGACATTTGGTCAAAACTTGGTTGTGATGCATTTGTCAGGGTGTTTGTAACTGAGACTAACATCTGAGTCAGTAGGTGGAGTGAAGTGGCTTGCTTTCCCTGGTGTGGACGAGACTGATCTGTTCTGCTCACCTCCTGAGAACAGAAAGGCCGAATAAGAGAGAAGCCCTCCTGCCTGACTGGTTCTGAGCTGGGACGTCGGTTGCCCCAGCCTTTAAACTCGCACTGAACTGGAACCTTGGCCCCTTCTGGGTCTGGAACCTGCTGAATGTCAGATGGGAACGCGCACGGTTAGCTCTCCTGATTCGGGGGCTTCATAGCTGNGGGGAGAGCAGTGCGGGCTTCCCAGAGGATTTTGGAGGAGGGTTTTCAGAATCCGTCCTTCTCTGGGTTATAGCAGAAGCACATAGCAGGCAGTGGTGAGAGCACCTTGTGTGGATGCATGGTTGTGAATTAGCTCGGTGTGTTCCGGGAAACTGTCAGTAGCTTAGTATCTGTGTTGTTGAGTCTCTGAAGTTGTGTCCAGCTCTTTTGCAACCCCACGGCTGTAGCCCGCTAGGCTCTTCTGTCCATTGGATTTCCCGGTTTAAATTTTCTTGCATGTAAATACAATGAGGATGAAAGTGAGGCTGGGAAAGTGGCCAGAGCGGTTTTGTGGGCCATGCTGAGGATCTGAGAGTCCACTGTTATGTCAGGTAAGGGAAGCCCTTGGACGGTGTTAAGGACGAGAGTCTTGTGGTCAAGCTAGCATTTTAGCAGACTGACTTTCCTGATGGAGCTTAGAGGAGGACAAAACTAACCAGAGGCAGGCAGGTCAATCAGGTCAGTACAGGGTATGAATTGGCACAGGAGCTGGTGCTGGTGGAAGTTGCTGGAGAAGACTCAAGACATGGCTTTGATGGTTCATTTCCTGTGTCAACCTGGCTGGGCCACTGGGTGCCTAGACATTTGGTCAAAACTTGGTTGTGATGCATTTGTCAGGGTGTTTGTAACTGAGACTAACATCTGAGTCAGTAGGTGGAGTGAAGTGGCTTGCTTTCCCTGGTGTGGACGAGACTGATCTGTTCTGCTCACCTCCTGAGAACAGAAAGGCCGAATAAGAGAGAAGCCCTCCTGCCTGACTGGTTCTGAGCTGGGACGTCGGTTGCCCCAGCCTTTAAACTCGCACTGAACTGGAACCTTGGCCCCTTCTGGGTCTGGAACCTGCTGAATGTCAGATGGGAACGCGCACGGTCAGCTCTCCTGATTTGGGGGCTTCATAGCTGCACTGGACCTACTCTCTTGGGTCGCCTTGCTGACTTGAGGTCTTGGAAAGGCTCAGCTTCCATACTCACACAAGCCAGTTCCACATAAGAAATTTATTTCTTTGTTGCTCTCTGTCTGTCTTGTTGGTCCTGTTTCCTTGAAGTGTCCTGACTTACACACACATGGAGCATAGAACTGGCGTAACGTGGCCTTTCGGTGTGCGTGGCGGATGGAGCAGAGTTGGGGTGGGGATGCGCCCCTTTCAGCCGGCCTGGTGACTGGAGGGACAGTCCTGCTGTCGGCTGGCGTGGATAGCATGTGGGGCACACACGCACTGTATGTTGGTGTGTGCATTGCGTGAAGAGGGCTTGTTTTTATAAACATGAAGTTCATGGTGTTTGTAGGACGAACGGAAAGATGCATTTTAAGCAGCTGGTTCCATAGGCCTGATTTTATACATGAAGTAGGAACTGTGGAAACGGATGAGGAAAGGCATGAAAAATTGGTCTGAAATGTGACTGTTTTGGGAGCAGCAGAAAATGTATTTCCTGTTTTGCAGTGGGTGTTTCTGGGGCCCGGTGTGTGCAGGGAGGGCACTGGCTGTGTTTTGTTAAGTGTGCTTGCGATCCGCTCTGAAATGGTGAGTGGAGTGAAAGTGGAAGTTACCAACTGCAAGGAAATGAAAGGTGGGCCCAGTACAGTGGAATATCAAGTCTGTGGGCTCTAATGTATGGGAGAGACTGTAGAATGTTTTTTACAGCAAATGTGTAGTTTTAATTGCTATAATATTTCATGTATTTTTGTATGTGATTTCACACTTTAGCATGATTTAGACTTCTTGATACCTATAATTTTTAATAATGATAATGTTTATTTGTATTTCATGTGTGCTAGACTGTGATTGATCAGCTTGTGTGTGTCTGTGTGTGTAGTTTATTATCTGTTTTAAATCTGATAACACACATGTTAATTATATCATGTCCCAGTGATTTGGAGGGAGATTACAGTCCTCAGTCCCTTCAGCCTAATAAGAAATTAAGAAAGAAGCATCTCTAACTTCTGCTTTACCTTAACACCTCCTGGAAAAAACAAGAATTACAGAAAGTTGCAGGAGGCATGGTTTCATTTTCTTTCCTTTCCTTTGGGTAAAATGCTTTGTTAGCCATGCTTTGAGATTTATGTTGAAAACAAGCATATGCGCCAATGAGTGGAATCTGTGGTTACGAAAAAATTTATTTAAAGAGACTGGGGTATTCTCTGTTTTCATGCTCTGTGTTACCCAAAGAAAGATGAATATTTAAAAAACTTGTCTATGAATAGTCTTATTTATGACTGTTGCAAGACTGTAACCTGTTAATATTCATTATCACTGAAAATGTTCAATTCTCTCTAGGAAAGTTTTCCCCCGTCTCTCTTTTCCATTTTATAAGGATGGATACAATAGTAACATTTGCCCACTATTATTTATTTTACTTATTATGCAATGAGGGATATCCATCATGAAACTGTTGGTTTCCAATGCAAATACTGTTTGTGTTCTTAAAAGTTTCATTACCGAGGACAAATGGGAGAGGATATTAATTGGTTACCAGAGGTAGTAGATATTACAAAAAGTAAATTATTGACTCTTGTTAACAAGTACTCTGAGACATTATGAGTTACTTTTGGAAAAACCACACTCTTTTTGTCTTTCTGTCTATTCTGTCTGATCTCTCTTATGTACCTATATAATTGTTGTGGTTTGGTGTAAGATTATGGTGCACTGTGAATACTATAGGGTCAGAGGAGATCTGTCTCAGTGAGCAGCAGGTTGTCCCACTAAGCATTTCCCCTGATAAGGCGTCTTCTGGGCTTCTCAGGTGGCACAGTGGTAAAGAATCCTCCTGTCAGTGCAGGAGATGCAAGAGATGAGGGTTCGACCCCTGAGTCAGGAAGGTCCCTTGGAGTAGGAAATGGCAACCCACTCTAGTCTTTCCTGCCTGAAAATCCCGTAAACAGAGGAGCCTGGTGGGCTGCAGCCCATGGGGTCACAGAGCTGCACATGGCCGAGCTTCTGAGCACACACACAAGAAGGCACAGGGTGTCTTCCACAGATGAGAACGTTACTCGGTAAGGGAACCACAGATATGAGCAGAGCCAGACCTTCTGCCACCTGGGAGCTCAGGAGCAAGCGGGTAACATACAGAGGTTGGTGAATGCCGTCGTGGAAATGTCCAGAATCTGGTATGGAAACACACAGACCTCTGCCGTGGTTGGCAGGCGTTGGGACGGAGGGCTTGGTTTCCCTGTACTCCCTGTGGCTTTTCTCCTGCCTCTTCATCAAGTTCAGCCTATGCTTACATCCTTTTTGGTAAATTTGGGATAGCCACATAACCTTCCAGGGTTGCTCCGAACATCAGCTGAATTAGTTCCTGAAACCACTTTGTAAAGTGAAATATGAATAAAAGGTTCTCTTCTTCTCTTTGGTAGCATGAGGTTCCTACTGTGAGCCTCACTGTATCCCACGTCAGTGTGATCCTCCCCTGGAGCTAGGCATGCCTGTAGGACACTGAGAGCCTGCTGCCTGTGTGGGGCCCACACAGGTGGGATTCTCCAGCATATGCCCTCATCACTTTTCTGAAAGCACAGAAACACACCTGCAGAAACAGTCGTGTTCTGTTTTGTGTAATCCTGTCACAATGCTTCGAATTGTGCAAGAAGATCCAACCAGGCCATCCTAAAGGAAGCCAACCTGAATATTCGTTGAAAGGACTGATGCTGAAGCTGCAATACTTTGGCCACCTGATGCCAATTACTGACTCATTGGAAATGAGATTGATGCTGGGAAAGATTGGGGGCAGGAGGAGAAGGGCTGGATGGCATCACCGACTCAATGGACATGAGTTTGAGCAAGCTCTGGAAGATGGTGAAGGACAGGGAAGCCTGGTGTGCTGCGGGCCATGGGGTCTCAAAGAGTCAGACACTACTTAGTGACTGAACCAGCAATTCCTGTCAAGAGAACCTCGTGCATGGTTAGAACTGCTGCTCCCATATTTGCATTTTTGAGCACCTGGAGATGAGACGGTGTGGTTGTGACTTGCCCAGAGGCTTACCAGTGAGGAGGGATGGAGAAACAGAAACAAGAAAGCAGCTTTTGCCTCTCAACTTGCTTGCTGGGAGAATTTGTTTTATGAGTCTTCCTGAAATCGTCACCCATGGAGTTAGCTTACTTTGATGGAAAATTGAGTAGGTTAATGAAATATTTAAACTTATGTTCACTTTCTTAGCAGAGAACTATTTTGAGTTCCCTGAAAGAAATATGTAATCTACCTGTAGAATTACCATAGTACCCTCTGCTCTACTTTTGTGAGGAGTAAGATGGATGTCTTGAGAAGTTATTTTATCCTTGCTTATAAGAAAACGAAAGTGCCTGTCAGCTTAAAAGGACCATGCCGTCTGCTGGTTGTAATGCAGAGATAGCAGCCTGCAGTTAAACTGTTGCTGGCAGTCCACCATTCTGGGTACCCCCCACATTTGTGAATTTGCCTCATCACCTCCCTAACTTGGAGTACAGATTTTGTAGTGATAATTCACAATCTCATCTTTGCACATTTGTGGTGGTCACAGTAGACATTTGTTAAATGAATGCTCTCTGAACTAAAGTACTCTCTGCTGGTTCAGCCTCATCAGCTTCAAATTTTACTGAAGGACAAAGGAGCAATGATTTAGATTTAGATTTCAAGTATGTGGTGGGGTATGGAGAGAATGTGCTTTACCATTGTTCTTCTGCCCCGTTTAACTAGTGTTCACCTGTCTCCAACTTAAAAAAAAAAAAGACTGTTGGGTGAGGTCTCCTTTAATTTCCTATGTGTCAGGGCTATTTTTTATATCCCCGTGCATTCTCATCCTACTTCCTTCAGCCTTGGGGTAAAAAATTTCTTATTCATCAGTGAACACTGCCCTTCTGTGGGTCCTTGACTCCATCTCTTACCTGTTCGCTGGCTACCCCCCCGCCTACCGGGTTTTTCTTTCTATCCTATCTGTAGCTTTTGCTTATCAGTTTTTTTTTTTTTTTCTTTCCATCGTAATCTGTAATTGCTTGAGTTTCCTTTTCTTTCCCAATGTGTCCTGCCATGCTCACCGGTGGCTGCCCCCATGTCAAGCTCTCCCACCCAGGTCCTCACGAGCCTTGGCCACCCTTCCCTGTGTTTGTGACTTTCCCATCCCCTCTGCCGTTCACTTCACCACCCCAGCTGACCGAAAACTGCTCAGGATGTGATCGCGGGTGATTTTTTCAACTGGTAATTCTGACGAATTTTGTATTAGTACTTTACCTTATGAGACTTCCCACCTGCCTGTAATTTCTCCTTGAAACTCTTCACTTGGATTTCATAACACTGTTGGTTTTCTTCTTGCACCTCTTAAATTGTCCTTCTCTGTCCCTTGATGGCCATTCTCTCCACTCAGCCCTCAGATTGACATTCCTCAGGGTCCCTCTTGGAGCCTCGTAACCGTTCCTCCCAGCACCACCCCCGCCGCACACATGACTCCTAAAGTGTCTTTGCAGTCTAGACCTTTTCCACATCCTTTGGCTTCTGTGGCCAATTTCTGGGTGAATATCTTAGCCTAGATTTCCTCTGGTTGCTTCCAAGTTCTCAGTGTTTCTCCTGAGCCCCTTTGCTGTCTGTGTTTGTACTGGTCAGTTGGTAGCACTGTCGTCTACCCAGGCGCCTAAGTCAGAAGCACAGGAGGCGTGTGTTCCTAGTCCACTCCGACCTCTGTATCCAGTCCATCAGCTGGCTTCCACTGGTGCCTCTTTCCCTACTCAGTCCCTTCTTTTCTAGTTCCCACTGCAACTTCTTGGTTCATTTCTTTCATCACCTGATATCACAGAGGCCCCTCTGGACTGACCTTCAGTGTCTGATTGAGTCCTTCTCCAGTGTGCTCTTCACAGAGCCCATAGAATGATCTGTAATATGAAAAGATGATCATTTCACTTCCCTGAGTCACACCGTATGTTGTCCCATTCCTGCTCCCACTGTTGACTTCAGTATTTCTGAAAATGGTTTCATAGATACATGAGTGTGCTGAAGGATGTTCCGTGACTTCAGTATCGGGGGTATGTTTTTGTTGTTGTTCAGTCATTCCGTTGTGTCTGACTCTTTGCCACCACATGGACTGTAGCATGCCAGACTCCCCTGTCCTTCACTGTCTCGAGCAGTTTGCTCAGATTCATGTCCATTGAGTCGGTGATGCTGTCTAACCATCTCATCCTCTGCTGCCCCCTTCACGTTTTGCCTTCCGTCTTTCCCAGCACCAGGGTCTTTCCCAGTGCGTCAGTTCTTCTCATCAGGTGGCCAAAGTATTAGAGCTTCAGCTTTAGCATCAGTCTTTCCAATGAACATTCAAGACTGATTTCCCTTAGGATTGACTGCTTTGATCTCCTTGCAGTCCAAGGGACTTTCAAGAGCAGTTCAAATGCATCACGTCTTCAGTCCTCATCCTTCTTTATGCCCTTGACGCTTCACACCCATACATGACTAATGGAAAAACTGTACCTTTGACCATACGGACCTTTGTTGGCAAGCTGATGTCTCTGCTTCTTAATACACTGTCCAGGTTTGTCATAGCTTTCCTTCCAAGGAGCAAGTGTCTTCTAATTTCATGGCTGCAGCCACCATTTTTACTGATAATCATTTCACAAACAATAACCTTTGTGTTTATGATGACATCTTTGCCAAAGAGTTACATAAAGTTGCTAAGTTAAGCCTTAACTGCAGTATGTCTCAGCTGATTCTGGTGTTTATATATATAGTTTCAAAGATCTGTGATATATACACACATATATAAACATACATATATATAAACACAATTCACATATATGTGTGAACATATATATACACAGATAGATATAGATACATATACTTGGATAATTATAAACAAATATACATGTACATATATAAGTTGTTTATTTATTTTTGTATATTAGGTATATGTGTGCATATACACATAATTTTTCCTAATTGCACTCACTCTACACATTAATACATATTAATATAGTTTTAAATACAGTTATACAGAATGTATGAATTCTGAGGTCCTTAATTCCTCTTGTAAGATTTGTTTGTGATTTGGGCTCTATGTATATGTCTAATTTAATCTCTCACCTTGTATTTTCTGTAAGAGGAACACGAAACCACTGGTGGGTTCTTTTAAGTACAGTGTTTCACTTTGCCTCTTCAGGTCTGTGCATTTTGCTTACCCTTTGGTCAGTGAGATTCTCTGCTCTTCCCCCTGTTCCTGGAACTTTTACCTTGGGACTCCTGCTTGGGTCTTATAGATTAGTTCTGTTACCGCTTCCAGGAGGCACTGGCCTCACCTGGGTGGGGTGTGCAGTGGTCCTCCTATTTTTGTTAGCTGTACCTGTTGCAGGTGCCTGTTGGAATCTATACTGGATGGTGACTTCTGACAGGTTTTGTGGTATCTCTTCTGTGTCTTTCAGGCCTGGCCTTGATGAAAGATAGTGTCCTGACAATATGTGGGGTTAATCACCCGTGCTTTCTCCGCGATACGGAACTTTTCTATAGTCAGTCCAAGCAATTTCATTCACGTTTCTCCTCCATGTAATTTTCACACTGCTGCTTCTCAGATGTCTAAGAATGTATTTCATGCTTCATTTAGTGTTTTGAGTTAGAAAAGTCAGTGTCTAGTTTTGAAGAAATGTTAGCCACAAAAAGATAACACGTATACTCTCTTCTGTTTCAGGGGACCCATCTTCCCAGTTGCAGGCTCAGGAACCTGAAAGTTCTGAAAATACACCAACTCTGCTGGAAGATTCCGGGTGTTATCTATCAAGTGAGCAGCAGACGCCCTCGGAGATGCCCCAGGGCTCTGGGGAGAGCCAGATCCCCACTCCCTTCTCGTCGCTGCCCATTGGGAGTAGACCTTGTGCTCCCCCAGAAGAGCCTTTGTCTTCTCACATGCAGTTCTTGCAACATCTGCTTGGACTGAAGAACTTGACTGAGTCAGAGTATCTGAAAACAGACTTAAGCCACTTTGAACATGCCTCTGCCACGATATCGGATTCTGTTTTTCAGTTGCTGGATGGCTTGATTGCTTTTTACCGAGCACCCAAACTTCCTTGTTCAAGTTTTTGGACAGAAGCTATTGATACTTTAGCTAGACTGATTGGTGATTGCAACTTATCTGATCATATTCTTAGAAAGTGTTCCAAAAAGTTGGAAGAGTTTGAGAAGACCCTGCTACAGGTTATTTTAAGGAACAACCATATCAATCGGGTAAGTCGTACATTTCTTTTATGTCTGAAATACCATGTCAGTGATTTGGGTGAGCACACCAAGTGGGTAATGCCTATTGTGGTTGCTTAGCCTCGTGGCCCAGTGTCTCCAGTTGGGCATTGCTTTGTAGCCATCTGTGGCTCTGACCTGTCCTCATGACCCGGCTTTAGCATCTGATGTAATGGCTTTCTTCTCTGTGTAGCCTGTGTTTTAAGCTTGTGCTGCTCTGCTTTGTTGTTCTCTTGCCCAGGTGTGTCTGACTCTTTGCGACCTCATAGACTGCAGCAAGCCAGGCTTCGCTGTCCATCACCAACTCCTGGAGCTTTCTCAAACTCATGTCCCTTGAGTCACTGATGCCATCCAGCCATCTCTTCCTCTGTTGTCCCCTTCTCTTCCCACCTTCCATCTTTCCCAGCATCAGGGTCTTTTCCAGTGAGTCCATTCTCCACGTCAAGTGGCCAAAGGATTGGAGTTTCGGCTTCAACATCAGTCCTGCCTATGAACATTCAGGACTGATTTTCTTTAGGATGGGCTGGTTGGATCTCCTTGCAGTCCAAGGGACTCTCAAGAGTCTTCTCCAACACCACAGTTCAAAAGCATCAGTTCTTCAGTGCTCAGCTTTCTTTTTAGTCCAACTCTCACATCCGTACATGACTACTGGAAAAACCATAGCTTTGA
This sequence comes from Neotragus moschatus, assembly GCA_006410615.1. Classification (NCBI taxonomy): domain Eukaryota; kingdom Metazoa; phylum Chordata; class Mammalia; order Artiodactyla; family Bovidae; genus Neotragus; species Neotragus moschatus. The sequence continues at coordinate 160,451 of SJYA01001341.1, forward strand.
CTACATGGACCTTTGTTGGTGAGGTAATGTCTCTGCTTTTTTAGTACACTGTCTAGGTTGGTCATAGCTTTTCTTCCATGGAGTAGATGTCTTTTCATTTCATGGCTGCAGTCACCATCTTCAGTGATTTTGGAGCCCAAAAAATAAAGTCAGCTACTGTTTCCACTGTTTCCCCATCTATATGCCACAAAGTGATAGGACCGGATGCCATGATCTTCGTTTTCTGAATGTTGAGCTTTAAGCCTACTTTTCACTCTCCTCTTTCACTTTCATCAAGAGGCTCTTTAGTTTTCCTTCAATTTCTGCCATAAGGGTGGTGTCATCTGCATATCTGAGGTTATTGATAATTCCCCATGACAATCTTGATTCCAGCTTGTGCTTCCTCCAGTCCAGCATTTCTCATGATGTATTCTGCTCATAAGTTAAATAAGCAGGGTGACAATATACAGCCTTGATGTACTCCTTTTCCTGTTTGGAACCAGTCTGTTGTTCCATGTCCAGTTCTAACTGTTGCTTCTGTACCTGCATATATATTTCTCAGGAGGCAGGTCAAGTGGTCTGGTATTCCTTTCTCTTTAAAAATTTTCCATAATTTGTTGTGATCCACACAGTCAAAGACTTTGGTATAGTCAGTAGAGCAGAGTAGATGTTTTTCTGGCACTCTCTTGCTTTTTCAGTGATCCAGTGGATGTTGGCAATTTGATCTCTGATTCTTCTGCTTTTCTAAATCCAGCTTGAACATCTGGAAGTTCACAGTTCATGTACTTGTTGAAGCCTGGCTTGGAGAATTTCAAGCATTACTTTACTAGCGTGTGTGATGAATGCAATTGCGCAGTAGTTTGAGCATTCTTTGGCATTGCCTTTCTTTCAGATTTGAATGAAAACTGACCTTTACCAGTCCTGTGGCCACTGCTGAATTTTCCAAATTTTCTGGCACATTGAGTGCAGCACTTTAACAGCATTGTCTTTTAGTATTTGAAGTAGCTCAACTGGAATTCCGTCACCTCCACCAGCTTTGTTCATAATGATGCTTCCTAATAATAATATGGCTTTATTATATTTTTTTTGGTTGCCTGGTTTATTTTAAATGGTTTTCAAAGGTTGACTCAGGGATTCTTTTATTGCAGGTAACATTTCAGGTAATCTGAAATTGCTGTTTGGCTTTTGAGACATAATAGAGAGCATCTTTTTTGCATAACTTTGCTACCTTCCTCAACATCTGGTCCTTTGTTTGTAAATGCCTTCACATGTTAATCCTTTATAGTTGACTACTAAAAATATCAAAGAGGAGACCAAGAGGTCCATCTAACTTATTTATGATATTTCACTGGGTAAAAGGTTCACAGGGTTGTTGGACCTGGGTTTTGTTGACAGCTCTCTATTCTGTGTTTGTTCCCCATGTCATCATTTAATGCTTAGGGTTTTTGTACAACATAGGGCTTTACCTGAATTTTCCAAACTCTGACATAGTTGAACTCACAGTCCAGATTGTTGCACATCCACCTATTCTTTTCCTTATTAAGGTGTTAACTTGATCAGTATTATAGAAAACTTTACAATTTAGCTTTTGACATTTTGAAAGGAACTGAATTGGAAGGACTGATGCTAAAGCTGAAACTCCACTACTTTGGCCACCTCATGCGAAGAGTTGACTCATTTGAAAAGACCCTGATGCTGGGAGGGATTGAGGGCAGAAGGAAAAGGGGACGGCAGAGGATAAGATGGCTGGGTGGCATCACCGACTCAATGGACGTGAGTTTGAGTGAACTCTGGGAGTTGGTGATGGACAGGGAGGCCTTCTTGTGTGTTGCAATTCATGGGGTTGCAAAGAGTCGGACACAACTGAGTGACTGAACTGAACTGAACTGAACTGAACTTTCTGTCTGGGAAGTGGAAATTTCCTTTTCTACCTAATATGGTCAATCAGAAACTAAGTATCACATTATCCATGGTACATATCTGAGATGAATAATTTGTTTCTTAGTTATGGATAAATACCTCAGATACTTAATATTCTTTGTTTTTTATATCTTTTTGCTTTGTTCTTTTAATACTACTTTAAACAGGTTTTATGTGACTTGGCCCCTTCCAGATAGTGGCATTCATATTCCTTATCAGTTACCAGATGATGCAAATATTTTTTCAGCTTAGTTTTTCTCTTTAAGGATTGGCCAACACAAGAGTAGTTTGGGGATCTATATGTGTAGAAGAAGCTTATCATGGTATAGTTTGGTCTGTGTATTTTTATACCATTTATCATGGCACGCGTCAGTGAAGAAGGAGTGAATGCATGGTTTTGCTGTTTAGCCAACATATCATTGTTATCTTAGTCTTGTGTCTGTCTGGGGAGCTTAACTTGGGTTGAGCTGTCCCCTACTTGTAAATACTTCTACTTTCCGTGGAAAGTTAATTGCTGCCATTTAGAGAAAGTAGGATCATAAAATTGCTCACTGCATTCACAATTAGGATGATGGTTCATAAATAAGTTTTAATCCTCATCTCTGGGGACTTTTTTTTCTCCCTAGCAAAAGCACTTTAGGTTAAGTCATTCAAACTTTTGTAATTATTGTGACCATCATCATCATCACCATTGTCATTTTCTTCCAGATATGTTCATAAGGCTTCTTTAGTCGAAAAACTGACGAACAATTACTCTGTATAATTGCTTTTGTATGTTTTCTTAGCTCTCTTTGACTGATAAACAGAATCTCAAAAATGAATATATTCTGAAATGAAATACAGGATGGCTCCTTTTATTGTATTTTTGTGATACTATTCTTGATGTATGAGAACAAAATACCATAGTTCAGGGAAAGAAGATACTTTGGAAAAAACCTGTTTCCATCGTTTGGAAGTGTGTAATTAATTATATTTCTTAAAAAACATGATTCGTGCTGTTGATTTTATGAAACCTGTTTTTGTGTGATGTATAAGAAATGGTGTGGTACGAATCCTTTAATATTCTGACTAAGGAATTCATGTATTTATAATTCATGTACAACCAGGTTATAAATAAAATATTCAGCAATATGTTTTCAGTACATTCACTGGTAAAATTTTTCTGACCACAACTTAGTGTTTCTTGAATGATATCAGTAAGAACTTGGCTTTGAAAATTACTTTTTTCTTTAATAATATTAGTAAGAACTTGATATGTTTCAGAATTTTGAGGTATCATGATAATTATATCAGGATTGTGTGCGTATATATATATATGCACAATATATATACATATATATGTTCAAGAAAGAGGAGATAGAATGAGATATCTTGGAGACTGTTTGGAATAATTCCCTGATAGTAGCTTGGTTAAAATTTATTAATAAATGTAAGGTAAGATATTTGATTCATGACATTTTTTAGATTTGGATAAATCTGATTAATTTTTGTGCCTTTTTAATATAACTTTGCATTAGGCTTATTTAATACCATTTTTCTAAGGAATTATTGTCTTAGTTTCATATCTGTCCTATAGTTTTAGGATAACCAGTAGTAGGACTTGCGGGTATAATCTACACTGACATTTGTCAGGTATCAAAGATACCTGGCGTGAAACCAGGTCACCTACAGAGATGTGCACTGCTCCTGCTCTCGGGGTCCCGGGAAGCAGTCTTGACTTAACTTGGGTTGAGCTGTCCTCTACTTACAGGCTCCAGTATGGCCCTTTCCTCATTCGCCTGTGTGCTTGCTTGGGGTCAGGAACATTTCCCTTTGAGTTATTTAATGCTCTTTGTTGGACAGCCTGAACTTTCCTATATTTCTAGACATCAAAAGGTGTTAATTTCTGTGATGAGAAATAGCATAAACTAATCCTAATGTTGTACACTATTTCTTCAGAGGCCAGGATATCTTCATGGAAGTTTAACACTAGAATGCTCACAGTTGTATTTAGATTTTTTATTAGTATCTTTGTCTTAAATTCTCATTTAGGAAAGTGAATGATGATTTGAATTTAAATATCAAAACCTACAGTTGTCATTTCTAAATGTTGAGCTTAAGCCAACTTTTTCACTCTTCTCTTTCACTTTCATCAAGAGGCTCTTTAGTTCCTCTTCACTTTCTGCCATCANAAAATAAAGTCTGACACTGTTTCCACTGTTTCCCCATCTATTTCCCATGAAGTGATGGGACCAGATGCTATGATCTTGTTTTCTGAATGTTGAGCTTTAAGCCAACTTTTTCACTCTCCTCTTTCACTGTCATCAAGAGGCTTTTTAGTTCCTCTTCACTTTCTGCCATAAGGGTTGTGTCATCTGCATATCTGAGGTTATTGATATTTCTCCCAGTAATCTTGATTCCAGCTTGTGCTTCCTCCAGCCCAGTGTTTCTCATGATGTACTCTGCATATAAGTTAAATAAGCAGGGTGACAGTATACAGCCTTGACGTACTCCTTTTCCTATTTGGAACCAGTCTGTTGTTCCATGTCCAGTTCTAACTGTTGCTTCCTGACCTGCATATAGGTTTCTCAAGAGGCAGGTCAGGTGGTCTGGTATTCCCATCTCTTTCAGAATTTTCCACAGTTTGTTGTGATCCACACAGTCAAAGGCTTTGGCATAGTCGATGTGATTACTCAATTAAAATCTAATTACTTGGTAATTTTCAGATTGTTAGTCATTGTTACTATGTCTTGTGCCTTACCTAACTTCCAAAAAACCACAATCTACTAATAAACTTGAGTCTCAAAGCCTCTTCACTTCTGTTTTGCCCATGAGAGACCCTTGGGGTTCCCTTAGGGGATTTCCCTTAGAAACAGACCCTGGACAGCCCAGAGCCCATAGGAAGTCACCCTACTACCTGGCCTTTAACCTCATAGAGAAGCTATACTTTCCATGCTCTGTAGTAAGCAGCACCGGAAATTCACTTAATATTCAACCCAAATGAAATCAAGGAAAACCAAGACTGAAGGCATGCAGAACAAAAACCAAGCCTCTCGGGCGGCTGAGTCAGGAAGATATCTTAGACTTTTGGCTGAGACCAGCACAATCTATGCTCTTTATCACCCAGTTTTCTTTGCACCTTGCCTCTGTACCTCCCGCCAGGAAGCTTTCCAACCTGCCCGCTATTCACATCCACTTCTTCCTCTGTGGTGTGATTCACAGCACTGGCTTCTCTGGCCTGCCTCCTCCCACCACTTTGTCAATTCCTTTTCACGCTGCAAAGGTCACAACCAGAAATCCCTTGCTGACTGTTTCATCTCTCTATACCTTTGTCTCTTCATTTCTAACGCAAAGCGTAGCTTAGACATAGCCATCTGTAGCCTCTTATCCGTCACTGATGCTTCCTGCTGATGCTCCAAGTCCCAACAAGGAGACTGAACATCCTTTACAAGAAAGAATGACGCATCCTATTCCCTGCCCCCTGCTGGTGACCAGGTCAAAGACACAGGATATCTCCCAGCCAAGTTTCTCACACTGCGATATTCAGCATGCAACACGCTGGCGGGCCTGGGAAGTGCCCTTCCCATCAAACCCAAGACTCATCCCCACCCCATCGGCTTTCCTCAATCATCTCTAACCAGATTATCCTTCTCCCACAGAAGACAGAATCCTCCAAGGAGGCCCAGATGGATGCTGGCCCCAGGTCTTCAACTAATTGCTCTCATCCTCTTCCGATACAAGTAAGAAATTATCCCTTCCAAAGCAGTATAGTTCTGAAAAAACGTTAATGGTGATTCATGCCAGGGTTGGGGGTGGGAGCAGAGAGGAATGGGAGAAGGAAAAGAGAGAGCATGCAGGCTGCTCATGGAGCCACAGAATGGGGCACATTAACCAATTTCGCCAATTATGCAGCTGAAGCAATTAAATAATATCACAGGGATAAGAGGAAGTGTAAACAGAGCCCACAGCACCGTCCTGTGGGCCAGAGGAAAACCAAACTTGGCCGCCGTGGTGGAAAGTCACTGCCTCGTGGCTCCAGCTTCACTTTCTCCTTTTACGTCTGGTCATAGAACTCCTCTCCCCTCAGGAAACCTCTCCTCTGCATCTGGGCTTGGGCTCGCCTCTAGGTGAGGGGGACACTGTACCTGGCTCAGTGGAGTGTGCCTTCCCCCGGCCTCAGCGGGTAGCAAAGCTGATTAGAATCAGGCCTGAAAATGGACATATTGACACTGAAAGAACTATCAGATTGTGAACGTGAAAGGTGCTGGCTTGGGACTGCCAATAGCCACCTCTCCTTCCAGATGAAGAAGCTTGCCTGAAAATAAAGGCAATCAGCCAAGGAGGGCAGTATTAAGAGGTGGAGAAAATGTGGAGCTCTGATACTTCGTTTGAGCCCTAGATCTGACCATGCCTGAGCCCCTGGACAGAAATCTCCTCTATCCCCCAGTTAGATATGGGTTTCTAGATGTTTTGTTCTATCGTTTGAGTGAAACAGACACCCAGCCAATATAGACACTGAGACCAGAGGCCATGTTCCATGGAGAAAAGCTGCCAATCGCCAGAGAGAGATCTATAAAACAGCATCACCTTCACATTTTACTGAAGCAGTTCAGCAGGACTTTCAGCCTCCTGCACCGTAGAAGCAACCCATCACACTGTACTTAAACCAGCAACAGGGAACCCTTAAGTATAAGGCACAGAGAAGAATACTGGTGGGGGTCATCTCAGTCTTCCCCTAAAATCTCATCTAATCTGTGCTTCAAGGGCCAGGAAGCACAGTCCTGATTTGACCAGAGGCTAATCACCAGCTCCTGTGCACTCTAGCCCTGAACCTGAACAGCTTCTGAAAGACCCCATTTAACCCCCAGCTCAGCTTTTCCAGTGTCTTGCCCAGACACTGACTGCCACGTGAGAATGCCCATGACTGCCTTCCAAAAATGAGGAGTGGGGTACAGAACCAGAAATGGCACCAAGTCACTCTCTTGATGGCCTCCCGATGCATCACTCAGCTCTCATTTCCCTGGGCAGAATGCCAGTGAGGCAACCACAGCTCCCTGGAGGACAAGAAGCAACTTCTTAATTAAAGCAAAGATCTAAACCTTCAAAGTGATTTATGCAGAGACCTAAGCCCAACAGTGGTGGGCGCTCACACAGACCCTCGTCCTAGCAGAGGATTTCTGGGCAGACCTGGCATGATGCAGAACTGCTCCAGCCCCTAAACTGCCACACACACCCTTTGTTAGAAGATCCTCAAAAACTGGACGTAGAGTACGATTCATGCGTTGACACCACCAATACACAGTGGTAGTAGAAAGCAGATTCCGCATGGGAGTTCATGTGAAGTCAGGCAATAAAGGAGCAAGAGACAGACAAAAAGACAAGCCATTTTCTCTGGGAGCCGACCCTGGGAGCTCACCCTGGCATTTCGAACTCTCTTTCACAGCCACAAGCCAGAACCAAGATGTTGCTCAGCCGCTAAGTCGTGTCCAACTCTGAGACACCATGGACTGTAGCCCACCAGGCTTTTCTGTCCATGAGGTTTTTCAGGCAAGAATCCTGGAGTGGGTTGCCATTTCCTTCTCCAGGGGATTTCCCCACCCAAGGATCAAACCCATGTCAACCCGTGTCTCCTGCATTAGCAGGCAGGTTCCTTACTACTAAGCCACCAGGGAAGCCCAAGATAGACGTTCCCAATCCTTGATACACACTAGAATCACCAGGGTGACATGAAAATTCTATGATGCCTGAACCCCAGCTCCACCAAAGCAAGCCAGAATTTTCAGAGGAATCACCCCAGGCATGATTAAGAAGCACTGAACCAAGGGAGCACCATTTTCCCACCCACTTCTTATCTCTTCCAGGACACCCTCAGCACATGTGGTCCAGAGGAACCAAAGATGACATGATGGTCCCCCTTCCTCAGTCCTCTCTCCACTTCCTGGAGCACACAGGCTCCCAGTTGGTGTTAAGCAGGACTTCACCCAGAGCTGAGGACCCCAGAAACTGGAAGCAAAAGCCAGCAGGAAAAAGAAAACAGAGTAGAAACCAGGTGGTTGACAGCTCCTTCAGATCCTGCCTTAGGACGGTGGCCGCTGAATGGCGATCTTAGAAGCGGGGATGGGCAGAAACACTGACAGCGTGGAGAGTGAGCTTAGTGCTCAGTCACCCCACCTCGGGTAGACTGGATGGTGCACCAGGCAGACTCTCTCCCCCGGGACTGGACACAGCTCCCATGGCCGGTCTCTTTTACATGGCAAAAGTATGCTGATGTGTGTGCAGAGAGAATGAAGCTGCTGGCAGAGAGAAGAGGGGAGCAGACATGGTGAAAAGCAGAAGAAAGCAGGGTGAGGCAAGCCGCTCCAGCCCTTGTGCCTTTCAGCCTCTTGCTCTAGGCTGTGTAGAAGCCCAGCAGCCACCCCTGCCTTGGGCTCCAAGGAAACTCCCCCAGTGGTGAGCAAGGTAACTCTCCTGACTGAACATACACCCCCCACCTCCCTGCCCTCCTCACCATGGAGCCGTGCCCACAGTGGAAGAAAGAATCTGACCCCAGGGTCCAGATAAGAGTTTTCCCATGAGAGGCTTGGGCACATTGCTTAACTTGCCTATGCCTTAGTTTTCACATCTATAAAATGGGAATGTGATAAACATCAAAGGAGTTAATACAGAACACAGTCTCACATGGTACCTGGCAAGTTAGCCCTTCAACACACTCCCATAAAAGTCATATTTTGCTTCTCTCTAGAATCAAGCACTCTTTCCTTCCAGTCCCAGGAAGGAAAACATACTGCCCAGTGACCCAGGGGATGAGCACTGGCCTCCCCAGGAGCGCATGGAGGTGCTTTATGGTGGGTGACTCTGCGGTGCTCACACTGCCAGCAGCTCAGAGGTCTCAGTGTGGAGGGTGGAGTTGTAGGTCATGACTCTGGCGCTCAGGAGCCTTGCCTCCTAGTTGGGAAAATCAGGTATGCACAAGAAAAGAAAAAACAAGTTCCCAGTGACTCTGTAGGTGGTTAGTGGTGACACAGGGGTTGGTAGAGAACAGTCACTGACCAGACAGACTGGTCGTGGAGGCCTCACAGAGGAGCTGTGATGTGCCTCACCACGTGATGCCAGGCCTGGCAAGGTAGCCATGGTGCCCTCCACCACACTCCACACCAGGCCTCCTGGGAAAAACCATAAGCACATTTTCCATGAAGAAGAGAGCAGAAAAGCTGGCTTAAAACTCAACATTCAAAAAACTAAGATCATGGCATCTGGTCCCATCACTTCATGGCAAATAGATGGGGAAACAACAGAAACAGTGACAGACTTTATTTTCTTGGGCTCCAAAATCATTGTGGATGGTGACTGCAGACCTGGCATGCTGCAGTCCACGAGGTTGCAAAGAGCTGGGTACGACTTATTTTAGTTGCTAAGTCGTGTCCGATTCTTTGTGACCCCATTGACTGTAGCCTGCCAGGCTCCTCTGTCCATAGGATTTCCCAGGCAATACTGGAATGGGTTGCCATTTCCTTCAGGTTTCTTTCCTTCAGGAAATGGGTTCCATTTCCCCCTGAGGCTCATCAGATCTTATTTTTAGATGAGGAGGTTTGGGTTTGCTGTTAACCAGAAACCACAGTCCCTTTTGCAGCTAGAGTTGGAGCAGACCCGGCCACACCCATGCACCAGCCCCCGGGCCACCTGAAGACATCCCCATAGCTGCTGGCTTCCTGTGTCTCTACCTAGGGACACGAGTCTGCCTTGAGACCTTTCTCAGCCAGGCTCAGGGAAGCTGCGAGGGCCAGGGAGTCAACATCCCAGGGGCAGCTGTCAACCAGTGAAGGACAGGACTTTGTGACAAATATCCTCTTTCTCTCTCCCCGCAGTGTAAAGGGCAAGACCAAGTCTAAGGCGTGTTCCACACAGTTTCTCAGCCTCTCCAACAGGACTGAGCCCCAGCAGCCCACCGCAGGTCCTGCTTAATGGCCCACCCCTTGTTGGGTCTTTTCCACCTCCCTAGCTCACTTCCTCAGCTCCTTCATGGTGGCCTCTGAGATCACCTCCCAGATGAACTGCTGGCACCAAATCCTCATCTCAGGGTCTGCTTTTAGAGGAACCCAGCCTGAGCCCAGAGTGTGGCAGACCCTCACGACCAGGAGGGGTGTGGGTCACTGAGAAGACACCTCCCAGCCTGCCCTCAGCATGCTCATTCTGGCACAGTCTGGAACACTTGCTCCTGCCTCCCTCCTGGGTGGTTTCTCATCCTGTTTGTTCCTGCCTCTACTAACCAACACCATTTGGTGCTGCTCAATAGGTCTCTGCTCCTGCAAGTGAATTAGCAATATTGCTTGGATGTTTTCCTAAGAAGCATCTTTAGGGGGGGTGTTTATGGTGCTCAGCAGCTACATTTGAACCAAAAGAGTTATCAAACATACAGAAGGTAGCTGAAGCCCTGGATGGGCCCCTCATACTAGCCCCACTCAGTGATTCATTGGGGTGAAAGTGGAGCCCAAGTCAGACATTTACATGGACTAAATCTCCTTGCAGGTAAATAAACCGGACAGCTCCCATGCTTACCATGTCAGCTGGGTGTTGGCAAACAGGAGCACGGCTTTAGCCTGGCTGTTGCAACAGCACAGCCCCTTAATGAACGGAGCCCCCTCAACTCAGGCTACCTAGATAGGAAAGGTCAGGATATTGGCTCAAGGGAGATGACACAGATGACATCATGGGACTGCACGTGACTTCTTCAGCCAGACTCTCTGTTGGTTGGTTTCAGNTCATTGCAGCACTGTTTATAATAGCCAGGACATGTAAACAACCTAGATGTCCATCAGCAGATGAATGGGAGATTATCTTTTAAAGCTTTCCATCTTGCTAGGATGCCCCTTTCCCACCCTTTGGCTGGGAGAGCAGTCTTTCATTGCTGTTGTTGATTTTGTCTGTGCCCATTGGCATTTCCACCTTGTTGGCTTTTTTTCAGCTCCAAATCTGGGATAAACAAGACAAAAAGGAAACCAGATCTATTGTTTGTTTTTGAAGGCACTTCCATACTGTTGTCCATAGTGGCTGTACCAATTTACGTTCCCACCAATAGTGTAAGAGAGTTCCCTTTTATCTATACCCTCTCAGTGCCATTATTGGGCATATATCCAGAGAAAACCATAATTTAAATGTACCCCAGTGTTCCTAGCAGCACTGTTTACAATAGCCAAGACATGAAAACCACCAAAATGACCACTGGGAGACAAGTGAATAAAGAAGGTGTGGAATATATATATATTAGAACATTACTCAGCCATGAAAAAGAATGAAATCATGCCATTTGCAGCAACATGGATGAACCTAGAGATGATCATATTAAAGGAGAGAAAGACAGATATGATATGTTATTAGTATTTAGAATCCAGAACAGTGGCACAAATGAGATTATTTATGAAAGAAATGGAACCACAGACATAGAAAACAAACTCGAGGTTATCATGGGGGAAATGGTGGTGGGGAGGAATAAACTGGGAGATTAGAACTGACATACACGCATTATATATGCACAATATATAAATTGACCAACAGGTATCTACTGTATAGCGCAGGAAACTGTATACTCAATATTTTGTAATAACCTGCAAGGGAAAAGAGTCTGTAAAAGAATATGTTATATATATATAACATATTATATATATGTGTGTGTGTTTTATTTATTTATATATATTTATAAATAAATATATATTTATTTATATATATATATTTATTTATATATATGTAACTGAATTACTTTGCTATGTACCTGAAACTAACACAACATTGTAAATCATTATACTTCAATTAAAAAAAAAAAAACCTAAGGAATAATAAAAAAAAAGGGGAAAGGAAATGAGAAAACTCACCACCTAGTCCTTTCTTTGGGCCTAAGTTCATAGCCTGTCTGCCTATAAGTCATCTTGGGTGTGTTTTAAATACAATGCCCAGGGTTTTTGGTTGTACTTAGTGAGAGGATGAGAGATGCCCAGGTCCACTTCCCAGAAGTGGAAACCTGTGCCTGTGTTTTCAAGATGCGCCACGTGCTGTAAGGACCAGGAGCTAGCCGCTGCCATCGCCTAGTCCTCCGTCCCGCTGAGACGTCACGGCCAGTTCTGTGGTCCTGCTCTGCCGCCACTTAGACCTGTGCGTGTACGTGAAAGGCTTATGCTGCTGTTTCTTGGGCTATTTTCTTTTGTCATCTATTCACTTTGTACACAAAAATTTATGTCTTATGGCTGCCCTCTTCCAGTCATAGTTTTATCATAACTTGTGGTTAAATCATATTACATGTAACATATGTATATTATATAAATATGTAAATATTTAGCACTGGGACATCCTTTTTCATTTCTTTTCTGTACAACTTTTTAGTTTTTCTTTGGATTTTTTTTTTTCCATTTGCTTACCTCTAATTGATGCCTCTTTCAGATACGTGGACAGGGTCGTAAACATCCTCTCAGTATGGCCAAACAAATTAAGTCATTTATCAGTCCCGCCTTTTACTTGTTTATTTTTAAGGCACACCTTCTGGAGCCCTCCATCTTCCTCTTCTCATCTGGGCTGAGCTTTCTGTGTTTCTGGCCAGCTTTACTCCACGGGGGCTTCTTTCAATCACCAGCCTGGGAATTCTCTTTGCTGCTTTCTTATGCTGTATCTCAGAGTCCCTAGGCCTCATCTATTCCTTTTCTTAATTTATAACTTCATTTAGGTGATGCACTTTCTTTGAGCTCACTTAGAATGGATACCTGGGATGTAAACTTTAAAAATATTTGCTTACTTAACATATTTTTATCCCAACTTTAAATTTTACTGGTGGATTAGGATAGATTTTTCTGGTTGGAAGTCATTTTTTTCCATAGAATGTGAAACACTTTTATACTTACTTCTGAATTCTAGTGTTGCTGTTGAGATTTTCAGCATAATTCAATTGTGATTCGTTGCATGTGGCCTTTCTCCTATGCTCACACACCAGAGAAGCACTTAGAATCCTTTTTGCTCTTATTGTTTTGTAGCTACAGGCTTCCTCTTTGGATCAGTAAAGAATGTGATCCAAGAATTTGGATTGGTAAAGATTCTGTGTGCCAAGCAGGAGACACGGGTTCGATCCCTGGGCCCGGAAGATCCCTGAGGAAGGAAATGGCAGCCCACCCTGATATTCTTGCCTGGAAAATTCCACGGACAGAGAAGTCTGGCAGGCTCCAGTCCATGAGGTTGCAAAAGCGTCGGACCTGACTTAGGGACTAAACAACCACCACAACCACAGGATGGTGTAGCTCAGTGTGGGTCTTTTGAAATTCTTTTTCTTGAGTCCTTGGTGGGTCTTTGAATCAGGGATTTCGTTTTTTAGTTCTGAAAAAGTTTTTAGACAGTTTTTCTCACATACTTTTGCCTTTTATCTCCTCTGTGTGCTTTTTTTATTGGAAGAGTTCTTGGTCTAATCCTCTGGATTTCTTTTTTACTTGGATTGTTCATTCATTTTATTTTTGTTTTTCCTAGGAGATTTCTTTCCTCAGCTTTTCTTTTAGCCAATCAATTGAAGTTATATTTCTACTCGAAAATTATTAGTTTCTATGACTGTTCTCTTAATTGTCCCTTTTTATAGCTCCCAGTTCTTATCTCATATGTGATAATATGTAAAATATTTATATTTTCCTTGTGTCCTGCTTTGCCTCTGTTTTCTTCTGGTCTTAACTTCCCCATCTGCATTGATCACTGTTTTTCCTAGTTGAGACTTTCCAGTGCCTTGAAGCATAATAACCTGTTAAGATGGGCAGATTTAGGGGCCACCTGACAGGTCACTTGGGGGAAGTGTGCAGGCTGTTTGCAGAGGCACTGAGGCAGGGGGCAGCCTGGAGAGCCCTGGAGCTGCTTCAGCTTGCAGGGTTTGGTTGGGAAGGAGTGGAGCTTAGCGAGACATGTATCTAACATGATGGAGAAGGTCAAGTAATGATGGTTCTTGCATGTTTTGTTAAACACTTGAGGTTCTTCTATAAGCCTGAGGTCTTGAGGTGTAGTTTAAAATTGCATGCACAATTTTGTCTGTAGGAGCATGTGTTCTTGTTCCTAGGAAGGCACCCATCATTTTCATATGGGTGAAATGATCCTGTGATCCCCAAAGTAAAGGTCACCTGGGAAACCATTGAGGTTGATTTGCACAGCCCGCCCAAATAAATAACCTTTCATCCACATTCTACCCCTTTTCAGAACATGGCCCAAATCTCACTTCACTCGTAAATTCTTTATCAATTTGGTCCTGAAATGGGCTCCTCTTTTGAACTATTATAGCAGTTATTGTCTGTGTAATTCACTGTTCAGTTTGCTGTATGCTGTCTCATTTTAGCTTATCTAGTATGGCTCATATTTTTTAAATATTTTATTAGACCTGTCAAATATTTGTATTGCATGCAAGAGTAGCTAAAGTTAGCATCCCCCAGATTTTGTTTACTAACACTGGCCTTCGAGAGGGAATATGTCGGGTTCCACATCTATGAAAGGAAGACAGTAAGTGTGGTTTCCTTATAGGAGTGTTGGGAGTTTTCAGTGAATAGATGCCCATGAAGTGCTTATTCGCATGGTACCTGGTGCCATGTAGTCTCCTGAGGAAGGGCCCTATTCCTACTATAATGCTGAGCTCATCTGGAGCAGAAGGAAGTATCTTTTTGAATTGAAGAAGACAATGAAAACAAGTTCAGTTCAGTTCAGTTCAGTCCCTCAGTCATGTCCAACTCTTTGCGACCCCATGAATCGCAGCCCACCAGGCCTCCCTGTCCATCACCAACTCCCAAAGTTCACTCAGACTCACGCCCATCGAGTCAGTGATGCCATCCAGCCATCTCATCCTCTGTTGTCCCCTTCTCCTCCTGCTCTCAATCCCCCCCAGCATCAGAGTCTTTTCCAATGAGTCAACTCTTCCCATGAGGTGGACAGAGTACTGGAGTTTCAGCTTTAGCATCCTTCCTTCCAAAGAAATCCCAGGGCTGATCTCCTTCAGAATGGACTGGTTGGATCTCCTTGCAGTCCAAGGGATTCTCAAGAGTCTTCTCCAACACCACAGTTCAAAAGCATCGATTCTTCAGCGCTCAGCCTTATTCACAGTCCTCTCACATCCATACATGACTACTGGAAAAACCATAGCCTTGACTAGACGGACCTTGGTCGGCAAAGTAATGTCTCTGCTTTTGAGTATGCTATCTATGTTGGTCATAACTTTTCTTCCA